>LD353003.1:64540-80355 GCA_001465055.1 Ptychodera flava
ATTTTCTGTAATACAGTTATTTATGTGGTTTACGAAAATCTTTGTGACAGCTTCAGGTAGAAAGTTGAATTAGACAACATTTCATTTATATCAGGAAATCATAGCACATACGTCTTGTACAGGTGTACTCTACGGAATTTTCTGATATCAAAGATGTTTGCTAATTTACAATGATACTAGTACTTAACGAGATTTCCTGTCTAAATTCCCGCAAATCACCAAGAAAATCTAAAAGTTACTACACATAATTAAGACTACATGTAGAAGTGTCATTTGATGATGTTCTGAATGTCTGTGCCACATTTACGCGACGTCTTGTATGACGTGACAAAGACGCTACGTGTACTGATGTAACGTAATTACGTGTAACCAAACTTCTATTTTAATCGCAATCCGAACGTTCAATGTTGCTGTCATGCTGTTGATTTGCCTCGCGGTCCCAACCTTCCGTGTTGCAGTTCATTTTAATCGTGGTCTCAATGTTGCGTGCTGCTGTCGATTTGCATCGGGGTCCAAAATCAAGCAATTTCCAGTGTTAAAATGAAGACAATTGGATATAAGGTTGATGTGTTGATAGTTTATTCTTGTGCATGCAACCAACATTGGAGATTATAGCATTATAGAAAGCTTTGTTTTCGTAAAAATGTGTGGCTAATAAAATTTGTCTCTGGCTAATAAAATTTGAAACTATTCGCCACAGTGGCTAACAGCTTTCCAAACCCAGCGCTAACACAGGAACCATAAGTTAAGACATGCCTCATGTGTTTCAAATTGGGAACAACGACATAAACCTATTTGCCCATAGATCTCAACATATACACTCCAGTGATACTTCTTAATGACCACATTTCCCTGCCCCATCAAGACTAATACTCCTATTACAAGTAGGGACTGTCATTGTCAATGACTTGTTTAGTTAATGGTTGTATCACAGTATTCGATATTTTTAATTCTGTATTTTTTCCATTTTATATTCTGAATAAATACATTAAACATATTTCACTGTCTCCAGTACATTACATTTAAGTATTTTCACTTCATGCACTTTATCCCTTTCACACATGTTCAAATATCTGACCAGAGAACAAACACTAAATAGTCCAGGATGGGAGCTACAGTGTCATTGACGCTATTTTCTTTCAAAGATATTTAAGTTAATGCAGAGAGAAAAACTTCTTTGATAAACCAAGTACAGTAAGGCAATATATGACTGGCCATGATTGTGTTTATGATGTTTTTTTCATAGAAACTGGTGTATTGTACACGTTTGGTTCGGACTACTATGGATGCATTGGTTGTGATAATTCAGAAGGTGATGAAGTACACACGCCAATACCTGTCAATTATTTCAGTGAGACACCTGTAGATCAGGTGTCATGTGGTACTTGCCATGTTCTAGCTTTAACAAGAGATGGAGAAGTGTTTTCATGGGGCAATGGCGAGTATGGTGAGTAATCATATGTTAGCCATTAAGAATGCAGCATTTTCACCCTAGGAACAATTGTCTTGTTCACATTGGCAACCCAACTGAAATTTGGGCCGACGCAAAATAATCCTCCTTTTGGGAACAGATTTGGTCCGTGTCCGCACTTACCGGTACCTGAATTTGGGCCGACGTAAATTTGCTGTCCTTTGTGACCTCTGACCTGTCAGGTTCTAGATGGCGGATTTGAATACTGGCGCGCTGTTTCTACTGTTCATGATTTTCCGACGGTTTTTACGCACAAGAAGGGCAAATATCACTACCACTCGTCATTTTACGTCTCCTCTGTGCTCCCACAAACCGCCATATTCTATGCACCAATGCGTTACTCAAAATGAACATGTGAGGGCCTCAACTGGGACCAGGGCCGACGTAACGTGTCCACACAGGCGATTTGCGTCGGCCCTGCATCAGCCCTGTACCCCCCCCTTCTCACCGGGACCAAACTGTGTCGGCCCAAGGCCGATGCAGTGTGTCCACATTGGTTATTTTACGTCGGCCCCGGCCCTACACCGACGCAAATTGGTCAATCTGAACAGGGTAAATTTTGCATCTTCACCCTGAGAACATTGTAGCTATTTTTTCAACCTAGGAACAGTGTAGCTATTTTTTTTCAACCTAGGAACAATGTAGCTATTTTTTCACACTATTTATGTGATTCTGCTGGCTGGCATATGGTAAGTGGTCATTTGTCAAATGTCTTTTCAAACATACAAGTGTAAGATGTACATGTATCTGTAACTATGAATTCTGCAAGCATTAGAACTGCAGACCCTATTGACGAGACATTTTCAATATTGCTATTTGTTGGTTGATTTCATGATTAAGTTAGGGTATTGGCAGTAATAATCCTGATATAGACACCCTTGGTCAGCGATATGGTATTTACCATAAATTACGCTGTTTGAATATTAATGCTGCACTTCTGCATGCAAGGGTAGGACAGTTATTGAGTGCTCAGTGAATGACTCACCACATATCAGAATGAATAAATAAGTGTTTTACATGACTAGAATGTAATGAAGAAACCACACACTAGCAACTTTTTTCTATCAAGAGAATGTTGTTCCCTAGAGAGACATCAACAGTGTAGGTGATCAATAGGGCAGTCAAGTTTATTGGATGGTCATCATGTTTTCCGTCTAGGGCCTTTGATATCTACTGCCATTTCTTTTTATGAGCATTCCTACTGTGATGTGTGTGATTGCTTCAAGGATAGAAGCTTACAGTAAAGTTAAGTTGATATCCAAAAAGGCCATTAATGATTGCACATAAGCTTGATTAGTCATTTTAATTCTGCAGTTGTCTAAACTTCATCAGAGTTTTTACTGCTGAAAGGATAATTCTTCAGGTCCAAACATTGCAAAAATCCTGCTTAAAAATATCAGGTTAGCATTGAATCAGTCAGACTGCCATATCTAGACATTAATTAGCACACAATGATTCTCTCCTTGATCATGCGGCTGGTAGCTTATAGCCTCATAATAAATTCAGTATTGAGAAATCTTGTAAATGATCAAACGAAGTAAATATGGCTGAGGTAGTTTTGGCTGTAACTGAAAAATTAACAGAGCAGCTTACAAAGTCACCATAATTACTATTGAAAAGATTGTTAGATAGATGATACCATTAAGACTGCATGTTTTAAGTCACCTTAAAGATGTTTTGAAGTATAAGCTCATTCCGTAGTCTATGGTTTTATCATAGGAAGGTTATGTTCTCAAGGATCCTATGCTCATCCTGCGATTACTTTGCAAAGGAAGTTTTTAGAATACATCATGTGCTTCCTGATGCAAGTTCAAGCAAATCTCCTGGAACTTTAGAACTTTTTACTGAATAAAGTTTAAAACCTCTAGAAATTATAATAACTGTTCAAGACATGTCCTGAGTATTTCTTCTTCATTTCTTATATGTATTACAGGTCGTCTTGGTCTTGGATCAGAAGATGATTATATGTCTCCACAAAAGGTAGACAATTGTTGAATACCAAAATATCTCATCAACGTTTCTCATGTGAAATTCATCACTCAAGTTCTTTGTCTATAACTTCTGTAATCCTCAAATTCTTATCACATGAACCAATTGACTGCCTCAAAATCCAATTTCACATACTTTTCCCATGTTTTTTTTTCAGCAGTCTTGAAGACTGTAGAAGATTCTCACCTATTGTAATTGAGTTCAAGAGAAATCTTTAGTGCAATTGTAATACAAGAACTCTTTACGAGATTAGTTTAAAAAAAATGAAGTATAATATTTCAAAAAGTATTGTAACTTCATATCAGTGTTAATATAGTTTATTTAAGGCACAGTCCTCCATCCCTGGTTCTGGGAGTAGTTCTTGTTGATATTGACAATTTCATAATGTCAGCCAGTTGTATTTCCTGGAATGTTCCATCAAGTGAATCAGTTTGTTTAGGAATAGGATAAGTTGTGATGTTTCCATGCTATTCTCTCTTGACTTCAGGTTGCAATTCAGGGCAAGAGAATCATAGTGTCAGTGTGTGCTGGTTCAGATGGAAGCTTTTTCCTGACTGCAGGGGGCAGACTACTGGCTTGTGGCAGCAATGAGTCCAACAAACTGGGCTTGAATAATGTCGCTGCAGGTCTCAGAAAACGACAGGTCAAGGTAAGAATTGTAACTCACAAAGATTAGATATTGGTGGGGGAAATGTCACATGTTGGCAAATTCCCTACATGATGGCAAGTCAAAACTTGGGAGAGAGCACTTCTAGTTTTGTCAGTGTTATCATGTAGATGCATATCTATATTTCAACACATCACCATAGGGTTACGTGAAAGGTCATGAGATAAGTCATGCCATGATCATGTGAATCCATGAAAAATCACTATTAATCCCATCGGACTTCCATTCTTTTACATGAAACATGTATGATACAACTGAAAATCCTGGAGATTGCCCTATAACTGAAACACAATAGAATAAAAGGAGGGCCTGCCCACATTAGTGTTATTTCTGATCAGCTACGGCACAATTGACAGTACAACCTTTCTTGAGGTGGAAATACACATATTAAATGAGAAGCTAGTAAGAAATTCATGTTCAGAAATGTATTGCCAATAGCCTAGAGCCTAGGGCCCTGTATGGCATTACACATGTACAGTTGGTGGAAGAACAACTGAAAACAGAGGAACTTTAGATTATTTCTGTTGAATGTAGGCAGTTAGTGGTAAAGGTGAGCAAACATGTACAGTAGCTGGGCTGATTGATGGTACATGAAATATGTGGGAAGTATTGGTGGGTGTTCAAGGAGAGGGTAAACATTAGTAAATTATTATCGAGTTATTAGAAACATACAGATATAGCTATTTGCTTTCCATATCAACTTAGCTGACAGCTCATATTTTATTACATAATTTTACATCTCATAATTCAACAATCATATCGAAATCACTGTTTGAATAAAAGACTGTTTAAAATGTCAGAAGAGGCTAAATTGTCACATGACACAAGTATGAATTTGGTCAAATTTAATTTTGAGTCATCCAATACATGGTTGCTGTGAGAGTGAAAGCAAAGAAAAGGTCTTTATGGCATGACATCCTACCGACTCAAATTATCAATGATTTCACTGCAGACAGTGAAAACTCTTTAAACGTCTGTTTTGACCAAAACAATTCATGTTTTTGATACATAATGAATTCTCACACATATATATAACAGTACCATTTCATTTTACATCACTGTCCTTTGTTTCATTTTCCATCCACAGCTGTCTTATGACATTCCAATCAAGCACACACCAGTGACCGTGAAACCATTGACTCGATATCACATCACCTCAGTGTCAGCCGGCAAAACCCACACGGCAGTCATTGATGGTAATGTATCTTGGACATCTTTGACATCACATTGTTCACAATATTACAAGATCCTTTTCGGTTGTGGCATAAATCAAGTTCCCTTTTACGGCTTCTTCAAATAAAACATGAATATCAGTGGTTATTTTTTTTATTTTATTACCAGCTTTGTAATGATGGACAACTTACTTGTGTTCATTGGCAGTTTCAAAGAGGCTTTCCTTCCTATCAATATCTTACAAATATGGAAAATATGTAAAATTTGTAAAAAAAAGGTGTGAGTTCAACATATTGTAAAGACTGAGCAAGATATAAAAACTGAAAGCAAAGGTAATTATTTTTTACAAGCATTAACTATTTCATAAATATCCAAACTGGCACTAGCTGTCTGCCAACAATGGGCTCAATAGTAATTCTGTAGGAATTTATACATTTGCCATAGGACATGAATTTTTGCAGCGTGTGAATCTTTATCGTCAATTTTTCTTTTGGGTTAACTTTGTCGACAGCCTATGGCAGACTCATAACATTTGGCAGTAACAAGTACGGCCAGCTTGGAATTGGAGATTTTAAACCTAGGAACTGTGTGTGTGAAGTTGCTGGTTCTCTGGTTGGGCAGCGTGTACAGAAAGTTGGTTGTGGGGATAGTTACACCGTGGTGTCAACATCAGGTAGGCAGATCAGTTAAAAACCAATGAAAGGATACAGCTTGCATTTCTGTGATCACTCCTGTATGTCTCAGATTTTTGTCCACAGTAAAATTTTCTTGAATCATGTCATGTTGAAAAGTACATAGTTGATACACATGCATTTTGTGCAAATGTTTTTGTCAAACTCCTTTTTGTCAGTGTTGATATTTGGATATATGCAATATTTTTTGTTTTTCCTGTGATCAGAACATAAAGTATTATAATATCAGCAGTTAAAGAGATAGTGAATGTAATGAAAGGGCTTTCGCAACTGTTAACAAAAGAAGATGTTCCCCATGGTTGCCACCAGAAAATTGCAGTGTCCATGCACCATTCTGAAAGGAACTTCAAGAACACTACATCAGTTAAATACTAAATCTAATCTTAAAGCTACATGCATATCATTCTTGGGATTTGTTTGGGTGACATCGCAGAAAAATATCCTCTGATCAGTGATTCTGAAAGCAATGTTACCCTCACCATCAAACAGATTCTCATCAGTGCATCTGTGAATGTTCCTCTTATTCTTCTTCAGATAATTACATTTACTCATTTGGCAAGACAGAGAATGGTCGTCTCGGCCTTGACATTGACATTGGAGTTACAAATAGGAAGAAGGGTGCCATTTGTTCACCCAGGCCAATATTTGGCGCTCTGCATGTCGTGCCTGATCTCAGCTGCTGTCACTGGCACACGATATTAGTAGTTGGTAAGTCTGTGCAATTTGAATTATTAAGCTTACTTTATCTATTTCAAACTATATCCCTTGAAGTCACGTTAGGTATAAAACAAGACAAAAATTCTGAACACAGTTTCTCCAAGTGTTGTTAGAGAAAGAAGTATAATAATATCAGTTTTGGACAGTCAATAGGCTTTGATGTTTCAGTACATTAAGTGGGTATCACGTACTCTATGTTAATAACAGATATGGTTTACATACAGCTTACTTTTTCATATTTCCTGTCATGAAGTAACAAATAAAAGCACAATTGTCTTTTCCATTTAACTCCTCCCTAATATAAGTCCTATGTTATACAGTACTATGTGAATGCATGACTGAAAATACGTTTCAGATTGCTTGTTTCAGCAGTTTCACTATCTTGAGTTGGTCAAGTTACAGTTGAGGTCACAGGTCACAGTGGTACTTGCTGTCAGCATCTAAAAGAGCGCCCTCTGTTGGGTAGTGCTGTAAATGTACCCAGCATAGTACAATCAATTTTGACAGCCAGTGGGCTTTCATTAATACTTTACAATTCCCAATTGTGTATCCATAGCTGTTGAACTGTAACTGCAGTTTTCGGTGCTTCAAGACATTTTGCCCAAGATTTTGTAGTGGATCTATCAATTCAACAAAAGAACTGCCATCAGATAGGTCCCCATGACATCATGTTTGAAAGATACTCAAATGTTATGATTTATAATTATGCTAATTATGCTAATGATAGTTAATTGGCCCCGTAATTGCCTCACAAATGACCTTGGTTAATGAGATTGTTAAAGCAATTATGATAACTGTGTAGTGTGTACAATAGGGACTCCTAGTAATGTGAATTTTCTTGTGTAATGTGTACAATAGGGACTTTATTTCTATGAATTTTCCTGTGTTTTGCAGAAAAAGTGTTGAAGTCAAAAACGATCAGATCTAGCAGTTCAAGTGACCTAGCTGCAAGAGGTGAGTCTGCAAACATATAAATCAGCTGTTTGCGTCAATAGTTCATAAAATCAGGGTGGAATATGATAAATGGGCATCAGCGTTTGAAGAACATTGTAAATTGACATAATAAACTTACAGGACCCTGGACATCGATAACCATTCTAAAAGGATTCACAGTGTAATAAAATTATGAAAGATACTTTGACCAGTGTGTTTGCTTTACCTCTTCAGCAGTGTGCCCTCTAACAGACATGATTTCTGGGAACTTTGCATCAATTTGAGGAATTGTGGAAATTTCTTTGGATTGACCCTATAACTTTACATGTGAACGAAAAAATGCATCCATTACACGGAATTTATTGGCTATGTGGTGTGTCATATTGGCTAAGAGGGCGCACTACGTTTCATGTATATATTTGAGGGTCAGCATATTTCACCAGAGGGTCAGGGCTGAATGAGTTTACAATTAGCAGTAAAATGTATTCTACAGAAATGAAGCTAACATTTTGAGACAGGTCAGTTTTCATGTAGAGTTGTTTATTTGCAGTTTATATCTGCCTCCCACCTCTATGTCATTCTTATCTCAAGCCATTCATCATCACCAGGCCTGGGTAAATCCGCATTTTTCCACAGTTTTGCTTGACCCCATATACAGAGAAAGGAATGAGAGGGTTGAATAAGCAACTCTAAAGTTACAGTTGTCTTGATAGGTTCTTTGGGTTTGCAGGCTTCTCCGGGTTCTGTGGAAATTGGAACCATATAGGTTCTTTTTGGTAAAACAGTCTTTTCCACAGATACAGTTGTCAAGATAGGTCCTTTGAATTGAACATTCTTCTTCACAGCTACAGTTGTCTAGATCGATTCTTTGGATAGAACCAGATAGGTTCTGTGGGTAGGACCAGATAAGTTCATGGATAGCCTCTGTGGGTAAACACAACAGCCTTTTCCATCGTTACAGTTGTCAAGATAGGTTCCTTGGGTAGAACCAGATTGGTTCTTTTGGTTGAGCAGGCTTCTCCATAGGTACAGTTGTGGAAATGGGTTCTGTAGGTTGTTATTCTGACAAACGTTTGAGGTTTTTTAACCTTTTCTTTTCAGTTACTATTTTGTTAGTGTTACCATGAGTTTACTTAGTGTCCAAGCATTGAATTTACTCTCCTGTGAAATGTCATTGAGCACTTTCCACAGTGTACTCACTCACAAGACGACATCCTTAACCCTTTCAGGCCTGACTGCCTGACAACGTTAATAATAATACCAGAGTTACACCTACATATAAGGATGTAGGCCTGAAAAGTTTAATACCACAGATAGATGTGTAAGGATTCCTGACAGAACTGTCAGTTAATGCTGATGTAGCCAGCTAACATACTTCAAATACTGACTCAGGAACGAACACGCAATAAACCAGCATCTGACATGACAAATCACACACCATACAAGTACATCATGTCCCCAAAGTACAGTAATATCACTGACCAAGTGCTACCTGCAGTAGGAAATTATCACAGCCACAAATCAACCAATGCCATAGCTTATATGTGGATGGATCCTGGCAGCCCATATATGGGCTTAACGGTAAAAAGAATGACAGAGGATGATGTCTATCTGTATGGTGGACAAGACGGTCAAATGGGCTCCATACAAAAAGGCAGCTGGTGTCACAATTCCAGTTCAGTTCAATAAATCATACATGGATTACAGCTCTACTTTTCTCACTTTACAATCTGCCAAAGCTCTATTGTTGGAAACATTTTAATGAGCGACAACAACACCCTGATGTAATATAGTGCTTGTCTACCTTGATTTAGCATTTTCAAGTATCATGTTACGTCAGAGCAGTTTGTTATTCATTTTAACAATCATTTACGCAGGAATTGCATTGGAATTGTGACATTGCCACTTTTCCAGGAGACTAGATATTGCAGATCATTACGGGATGAGTTGTGACAGCATGCAGAGCTTCCATTCCATCTGAAATCCAACCCACTGTTCACAAGCTTTGAGTTCAACATATTGTACACAGTGATACAATGGGCACACCACATTGGCGTCGTGTGAACATAGTAATTACTATAGCAAGATATAAAGAAAAAGATCCAAATATGTATTGCACAAGTTTTTTCATTTTTAGCTTCATTCAATGCTTTGTTCACCCTATAAACTGGAATGCATTGCCACGTATTTATCGGTGACCCTGGTAGTAAACCTGCTGTTCATCATGTTTGATTAGACGGTGTTTTGTTCTGATATTGCGCACAGTCTGCCTTTGTTGTCCAGCTCCATTGTTGATTCCATGATGAATGTCATCCATCCCAACTGAATAAATATTTGTTCCGAAGAGGTCAGGCATGCAGACACTTAATGCTTTTTGATTTATAACTCTTTTGTATTACCAAGGTGGTCAATAGTAGATATTAAATAAATATCATTATCAAATATTCTGGTTATGTATTAGGCTGGCCCGTACAATAAACACAACAAAGATCAATGAATTTCATTTGCAATGTAAGCTTCTTCCTATTCATTTCTTCGTCCACGTCCTTCTACAGTCGTATTTTTAATTTTCAAAAGCAGATTTTCGTCACAACATTTGACTCAATGAACTTTTTTAACTGTCAACAGCAAATATTTTTGCTGATAGTGCACTGTTCAAATTTACTTTGCATTATGTCAATTAGGAGAGTTTTATATTTGTACCCAAAACTTGTACCCAATAGTTGCCATAAAACAATGTAACACAATATTGCAAATGAATAAGAGGAAGCCATCAATGCCACTATTTGCTACAAGTTAGATACAATTACCACCTAGAAGATAATTGCTATTAAAAAAGATAAACTGATTGAGAGGCAGTGTTGTAAATGGATTAAAATACAAGCAACAATACTGATAATTTGAACTGTGCTGTTACACCATTTTGACAAATACTGTGACCCTTTAAAACGTCAGGCTTTCACTTAAGATGCACCTTCAGTCGAGAGATGTATGATATTACAGCTTTGTAAATTGTACCCACCATGTACCAGTAAAAAGTTAGTATTGCTCTCGTTTCTGCAGTAGAAAATCAATGTTGATAGAAAAGTGAGTGATAAAAACTTCTTAAAATGCATCTATGTCAAATCAGTAGCTGCATAAGTGAACTCGTAATGTTTTTATAGTAAAATTTACAGCCTCCGTAAATGCAAGACACACTGAAGCCATAACAATGACAATTTATGCAGCTTGACTTGGCTATTAGTTAAATGTGTACATTACAGGTATGCTGAATCATATTTTGAATTAAAGAAATTCTTCATTTGGAGACAAGTTGATCCATCTTGTAAAAATGTCTAGCTACCAGACGAAAATTTGATGTTCAGTACACATTGTAGGCGTTCTTGTCAACACATAGTGGGAGAGGAAGTCTCCATTTTGCTTTTAATATTTGCAGAGCAACGTCTTCGAGTGAAACAGAATGTCACCCACTTCACTTAACATTTACATATGAGGGTTGATGAAAATCCTACTCACATTTTCAAATACACATATCTGGTATGCATTATAGTGCCGACATAACTGAAAATCCATGCACTTTCTATGGATGAATAAATGCGGCAATAATTTCAAAATAATGAAAGATGAAAAAAAGAGAGAAGTTAAGAATTCATAAATTTTTTTTAATGCAATATTTGTGCTGCATCACTAAATATGATTTTAATATCTACATTTTTCTCATTATGTTTTCCATGGCTGAAAAATTATTCCAGAAATTCTGCCACTCTGATCCCTTTTCCATGGAATTATACATGATTGCACATTGCTAGGTTTTGTCCAAAACTGTTTCCATTATCATGTTTCCATCGACGTTTCCTCATGGACAAGTGACACATTCCTGATCCTTAATATTGTGATGGTAAATTGCAAGAGAGGAAATTGCCCCTTCTTTTCTATGAAGTCAAAGTGTTAGCAACAGAATTTGAAATATCAAATTAATCTCAGATTGTGGTATCTCTGATTACATGTTGTGTTGTTTAGTGACATGCTGTGTGTATTATCTGATCACCAAACAGACTGTGCAGTAAATCATATTTTTATCTCCAAAATCAAATTACACTTCTTTTGTGTCAGCAAAAACAGTAATCAAATTACAATCCCTGACAAAGGAATTCTGTATCAGATATGTAATAGTCAACTATTATACAGCTGTCTATCATTCCTATGTTTGGCTAGCTTTTGTCTACATTAGTGGAATATATTACATTACAGATCACTGCATCACATCAGTGCAGATCAACTGTATTTTATTATTTGATCACAACACTTTTTGTAAATTTCTCGTCTTGTCTTGCAGTCTTTTCTATTTTTCTCTCAGCTATAAGGCAACCAAATGTAAAACAGCTATTAAAAACATTCAGTGACTGCTTACACAGTTAATTTGATTGTTGTTAAATCTCATATGTAAAGAATTATGATTTTTTCCAGACATTTTCATAAACATAACTGGAGCTTTATTCAAAATTATATTCAAACTGAGCTTCAGTAGCTAGATTCAGACATTCAGACATTCTACGACATGATTCCATATTTACTCTCATCTTTTTGATTGCAAAATCATGCTCATACTATTTCTTGTACCAGCTCTCATATCATCAACAATATGTATTATAGCCCAAACATGGGACTATGTACCCGAGGGTAGGTGACCATTTGCCCGACGTAAGGAGGGCAAATTGTCTCCTGCCTCAAGGATACATAATCCCTTGTTTGGGCTATAATGTTTTTATTACATGCCTTTCTTACACAATTTTCACTCAAAATATTTAGGTTTATTGGCAAATGAAAATCCATGTTAATGCTTTATTTCCATCTTAGATGAAAATCCGTTAAAATGGAACGATTTTCATCATCAAATGGCGCAATGATATATTTAAACTACTGTTATGCGGTTTATCAATTTTTTTCTGCAAAATTTTCCTAAAATTGGATTTCCTATGGAAAACATGAAATTTCAACATTTTTACATCCAAAAGTTGACAAGTTGAAAATAGCTCCAGTTCACTTTCAGTCCAATGATGACTATGCGGCCCGCGACGTCATCGATGAGTTACCATTGAATCCTATGGAGCGCGCGATGTGTGTTATACGAGGTATGTAATAATACTTTCTGCAATAGCCCTCATGGATTAATTTTGTTTAGAACTTCAACATCTACACCATCCATATGTTTGCCACAGTGTCACATCCTTGTACCTGTGCTTACATAAACATGTTAACTTTTTTTGTTTGCTTTATGTGCTATGAGATAATCTCGGATGGCTAATTTTTCATTTTCCAATATCAAGAGTTGAAGACATGTTTTCTGAACAGGTTAAACATCTTCACTCTGACCTACTACATTCAGAAGACATTCACTTTATTCGCACCACACATAGAACAGTTTAACATTTCCCCATCACCAATACAGACTGTATCACCGATGATGATTCTTGCTATTTTTTAATGGGTCCAAGATTCTTTTTATAGAGATGTCAATACTGGTATATTTCTCATTTGTTCAGTAGTAACACATGCTATGACGAATTCAACATCCAACTTTCAGTTGTGATATGATTTATGATTTACAACCCCAAAATATATCATGACCATATTTGTTGTTAAATTCTACCGATATAGCTTATTGTCAATTTTGCAAGTGAGTATACCCTATACAAAATTTTTCTCACTCATAGTTGTGAATGTGTCACAGAAAAGTCAAATGTTTGCCTCAATGTTATAACATTTGAGGCAAAGTTTGCTTTTTCTAAGAATGAATGTAAAATTATTTTAAGACACATGACATCACCCTTCAGTAACAAACTATGAGTTCGTGTAGTTTTCTCTTTTGTTCCGCATATGTTTCTTTTTTTTCTGTCAACTTTCTGTTGTGTGTTTGTAATTTGATTTTCAAACTCTGGTGTGTGTGGCTTGTGTATTGGATTAGCAGTCAGATCTGTTGGTGTTTGTCAAAGACAGTGTTGTCCTTATATTCAAAAGTAGCTGGGTAATTCAATAAAGTAGACGTATGGACTGCGAGGGAGCGAAGCGACCGAGCGGCGAGTGAGCGTAGCGAACGAGGGGGGAGAGCGCGAGAGGGGGTGTCCCCCCTTTCGCAAGGTGAAAAATGAAATTTTGGAGTGGAAATGGTGTTCTCTGGTGGCATCTGAGGTGACATTTAGCTGAGACTGAAACAGTACTTTTGTTGTGTGTCTTAGACGTAGCTCACATACAACAAAACAAAAAAAAATGATTTTGTTTTGTTTGTATTATTTATGACACACTTATGGTTTAGTTGCATTGAAGATATAACATTTAATCTTAAATCACCTGCAGTCTGCTCATTTCATTGCTTATTTCCCAAAATCAGGATGGAAAATTCAAAATACCGACACTATTCTAATAACAACACATTCGCTTTTGTAAAAAAAACATCTGTAAGATAATTCATTGTAACAGTGAACGCATTTACGCAAAACAAAATGCGCATATCGAAAACTCATAACAATGAAAAAATGCGTAGAGCGTCGATCCAATGCGTAATAATATTACGCATTGGATTGAGTCTCAATGCATTTTTTCATTGTTATGAGTTATAATACTCAAAGAATAATAGTAAAATGTTTGCAAAAGCACTCTCCGCGACTGAGCTTTGGCGACAACCAGACGAGATGAGTGCCCGCTTGACATTAAATTTGTTGCAACATATCTGTCAATCACTCATTTTGTGTGGAAAGTTTCGGATTCTCTGGGTGTAGTCTGAAAATTGGCATCGTAGCTCAGAGGCACGTTATCATGTCAGCTGTGCCTATGTATTAACTTACTACGTTGCTAATTTTCAGGCGAGCGATAGTTTCTGAAACTTATGACACAAAGTGAGTGATTGACAGAAATGTTGCAATAAATTAAATGCAAACCGTGCGGGATCATCGCGTCTCGCTGTCTCCAACTTTGATCAAAGCAGATATGCAGCATTGCGTCGGAAGGAAACAACTCTATTTTCTTTCAAATTTGCTCCACAAGTCCGTAGAAAAATGATTCAGAGGGTCCATCGAAAGACACTATCGGGCAACCCAACAGTGAGAACATGGAGAGGTGCAGTGAAATTGAACCCATGCCGGAATGCACGACGTATTGTCCCATTGCCTTAAATAACAGGGGATCAGTGCCACAGTGAAGCCGTGAGGCGTGACAATGATGCGCCGGTCGGCAACAGTCGGCAACACACATGCCTGTGACCGTGGATTCTAGCACGTAAAAATAATCAATGAAAAAAGTACCCATTCAAATAAACAGTTGGTATTAAAAAATCAGTACTAGCTCATTGTTTTTAAATCTAGAAAATGCGTCGGTATTGCTCTGAGAATAACTTGATTTGTTGAGAAGATCATACTCAAAGTGACATTGGCAGGCAGCGCGGCGGCGGAAAACTAGCTGCAGTCTCATGAACTTCAAATCGTCGATCAAAATCACATCTTTTCGGCGCTTTTCTCTCACAAATTCAGCGAAATTGAAGTTTTTCATACATAAACTAAATGTATTGTTGGAATCAAGTATACATTTCGAACGGGCTTTCCTCAGGGAAAAAATATTCCATCAGCAAGGTGCAGTCATCGTTAAAAATGACCTAACATGACCTTCATACTAATCAAACCAATTACACTGCTCGTAACAAAGACAACACCATAGGCGCGTCCATCAGCCAATCACACTATTTAACAAATAAAAGATCGGGCTCAAAAAGCCACAAACGGGTATTTAGAAACTGTTTTATGTTTGTGCAGTTCCATGCGGGGAAAGGGGTCGCGAAACTGCTAATCGTACGTGTGCGGCGTCTAACAGCTGACAGTGCAATCCCGAAATTGCAGGTCTATAAAAATAATCTAATTACGTTAAAAGTAGCCGGGAAAAAATGCAAAACAGCCGGGTTATTTACCCGGCACCCGGCTTCTAAGGACAACACTGCAAAGATCATCTTTTTCTTTTGCGTGCACCATGTGTTAACTTCAGCTGCAAAGGCCAACATCATACAGTATTTTCATCTAGCCAAAAGAAGATAATCCGCACAGATTGTAAAAGTGACTCACTCTTTTCAAATTGTGTGAAAATGTATGGAGGATTCTCTCCTGACTTGGTTATGCTGGTAACACAGTAA
>LD353003.1:88013-115291 GCA_001465055.1 Ptychodera flava
TCCTGTTTTTGTCAATGAAGCTGATGAAGAGGAAAATGTGGCCAGTGACAGAAAAGAGAGAACTGGGAAAGATGACGATGTTGAAAGTGAAGCAGTTGATGGTGCCCGTAATGCTGATGATGGAGCAGAGAACAGCACTGTACCAGCCTGGCTCAAAGCTGTATGTGTCAAACCTTAAGACTTGATAAATGAATGTCGCCTATATTCCCAATACAGATTTTGATACCAAGCACTGGAGTGTACACAGCACACTACATGGTTTGATCATGATCAAAGTTTTCCAAAAAATTACATTGACCTTTATATTGAACAAATATTTAGCTATTTTACAGTATTTTTGGTATTTCCACCCATTTCTTGTTGAAATAACCTGCAAATATCAAATCATTTTCTTTTATCACTGGTTAGACACTCTCTCAAATGAACTTCAAGAAGCTTTTATAACTGCAATAAAAAAATGCTTGAAAGCATAGAGTACTTTCCCACCTTCTCACGGTCAATGATTTTACGCCATCAACACTATTATTATCAATGCTTTTAAGATGGTATAGATATTTTTAGTAAACATGACCACGGCAAAATCAAAGTGATTACGAACCCACTTGCCATCAAACCGATGACTCATCCTGTACTGTACCATTTGAGATCAATTTTGTCACGCATCATTCTCCATAAAAGTGCATGTATTCAACTTGACTTCCGTATTTGCCATGATACGTTTGATATTTTTCACCTCATATTTTGCAAGTATCAGCATAAAAGGAGTCATTATTTTTTATTCATTGCTCTTCAGTCATTTTTTGCTTTGAGCTTTGCTGCCTGAGAACTGACTGTATGTCATCAGTGAAGTTATGGGTCACAACTAGTGTGTTTACTTGCCAAGCAATATTTCAACGCCACTTTTTATTTTATGATTTTGACAACTTGTTTTTGAAAACCGCTATGATAATATCTCCACACCCTGTAGGATCAGTGTAATGTTGTACACTCAGCGTCAATTGTCCTGGTTTCTTTGCATCTGTTTTGCCAGTGTTATCTTTCTGTGGTGCATGTATGCTGTTATGAATATACCTTGATAAATTTCAAGAGCAGCAATTATACCAACCCCATACCTGAAAATCAGATCTTTGCACAAATTGTAAGCAAGAATGTTAATTAAAGTCTCAATGTATTCATGAGATAATGGTAATGTGTTTAGCCGTATTATACCTCATTTATCTATCCCTATTAGGTCAGGCTGATGGAAACCTGATGTGCATAACATGTCCCAGATAACAGATTTTTAACTTACTTGATCATTGGAAGACCTCTGAAGAAATGTACAAAGAGTTTCACTGACTTGTCCTGCAGGGACAAACATGCATGTAGTGATGGCTACTAACATGATTTGATACTGAGAGTGTGTTTAGAATTTCTTTCATAAAATGCTATAATGTTTATGCTGATTTTGAGTGAATTTTCTTAGATAAAGTTTAATTGATGGCACAAGCTGATCGCCTTCATCAACCAGTTAGTTTTGCGTACAATCATCATTATTGAATTTGCCATGCTGTGTACACATAAACTGCATCTTAGTCCAGTGTCTGAAAAGAAATAGATGAGAGAAGTCCCTGCTATGTTGTCATAGCAACTAGCCTCTTTCTTTTTTTCACCCATGCAGGAGTTGGATGACGCTGAGTTCATTCCAATGGAGACGCACTACGAACATGTACCTCCAGGACTTGATGCAAGCCATGGAAGTAACGGAAGTGTAGGATTTGGCATGAGTGCTCACGGAATGCCTGTGGTTCCTCCATTAGACCTTGGAAGTCTGAAAGATACAAGTTCATCAATTGAGTCAATCAAGGAAATCACTCACCATGAACTTGACTTCTTACGAGCCAAGGTCACCCAGTACAAGTCAGAGAATGAAAGGGTGAGCAGTGTGTAATCCACTTTCTTTTCATTATTCATTTTGTTCAGTTAGCGAATGTCAACCCAAAGATGAGATTTAGTTTTTTTTGTATACATTTTTCCTTTTGTCTGTTAAGGATGACTTTCTTCGCTGTCTAGTTAATCTATTGATACTAAAAACTGTGGCCAAACTTTGGCCTGAACACATTGATTTTTATCCCAGTGTTTCTTCACTCAAACGTCAGCTTGTGCTGACTTCAATCTGTTCTTGGACACAGGATAGCACACACCATATGACAATGGGTACTGCCCTGTAGAATTATATCAAAATAAAGAAAACTGGTGAGAAAAGTGTCAACAGGACAAGACTGAAACAATTGAACAAAATGGCACAATATTTTTTACAACTCTAGAAATTCTTATGAACATTATCCTAGTGAAATTTAACAAAGGTAGGAGGAAATTGCCTAAAAGATATGTCAAAAAAAGTTGGAATGAAGTTGCATAGCTTTCATTGTGAGATTTCTCCTGGGAGAACTGTTGCAAAGTTTTGATTAGTTGAATGTTAAAGCCAGAGGTTATATTAATGGGGTGAAAGGTCATTGCCATGGTTATGAATGCATACTTGGAGCGACCGTTCTTACACTCAGATTAATCTGACTAGGGGCACTTTGTAACAAAAAATTGAGAATCTCTAATTAGGCACTTTCAAGTTGAAAACTCTGTCCAGAAAAGGATGTGGGCTATTCCTGTCATAAAGCTGCAGAAATTGAAACTGCCTGCAGGCTGCTTTTAGCGGCAATTTTAGTTATATATTCAAATGCCAGAGCAAAAGTCCCAAGGGATTTGAGAAAAATGACTCAATCTACACTAACTTTTCTATCAGCCATGCATCTTTATTAAGTACTCAATACACAATGAGGCAAAAATCTGCCATCAATGAACGTCATCACTTTCTAATAAAAAATGCTTATTGATAAAATTAATGTTTTGTGTGGGTATCTCACTCAGGCTTTTCAAATTCAGTTCACTTATGAGTTTACAACAACATGAAATGTAGAGTTTTCTGTTCAGGCATGACCTTCAACACGTGTCTTCAGAATAGTGCATTGTGGGGTAGATTCCAGTGCATTGTGGGAGAAAACTGAGCAGTCTCATCGTGTGTTTTTCATTAGTGAATGTTTTCAAACAAGTACATTGGATAAGTATTAAATTAGAATGTATAAAGTGCTGTGTAAAAGGTGTAAGTGCAAAATATCATTAATAGAATGAAAGCAAGTAGAGCTGTCATTTCACTGTCTCAGATATTTTTATTAAACATATTTTGCAGCTTCTCAAGCTGGTCAGTGAACAAGAGGAGAGGATACGACTTTTGGAAGTCAAAGTAAGTCAGTTTGAAGACGGCAAGAATCAAACTTGAGTGATGATGCACTGCACTTCAACATTTTGCGTATGCACAACAAACAGTTTGAAACTGCAGCCATGTCCGTGTGTATCTGTGTCTACCGACTGCCTTTCATCAACCAAGTGTTGTATCGTCTGCTTCATTTACAAATCATTGCCATCATCATATTCTCTTCATACCATCGTCTTTGTATTCCATTCTGTGTTATTCTCTGCATGGTGTGCCGACTCTTTGAAAACACAACGTATTCTGTCTCCATCAGTTTAAAACCAAACAGAAAAGCTGAGTGCATGGGACCAATAACTCAGAGTTTGTTGACCTAGTCTGGTTTGTTCAAGCTAGTCATTGGTCAGTCAGTTGCCTGGATTTCACTGTGACAGATACCGCCAAATGCTCTCAGTTGGATGAAGAAGAGATGCCGATACATTCTGTTCCTAATGGATTGGATCTGAGGAACATTATGTTTGCCTGTAAAATATCCATATTGTGCATTAACTTTGATGCTGCAAGAATTTACCGTGAATAGTTCAGAGCCAGCTGAGAGTGTGTGTGTGTATAAGCAAACATGAGTAGATTTTTAAAATTAGATACAACAGTAGATTCAGATGTTGATGCCATGGCAACCTCTTTAGGACCCTGAAAAAAAAGCTTGTTCTATAATATTTTCTACACCATGGAATCATGTGCTACATACGTCAGTATTTCGTGCTATGATTTCAGAAATGGAGAGCTTGCATAGTATTTGAATTGATGCCAGATGATGTGTGAGTCAAGTAAACCAGATACCTGTGAATCCATAATGACACATGGAGTACAAACGAACCCTCGCTGCTTATCGATCTATTGGACTTAAAGAATGGAGTAGACTGGGGAGAAAAATTATCTCAGTTCAGTAGACTTGAAAAAAAAATTCCTTTTCAAGGGACCGATGAAAATTATTGATCACACTTGTGCTGAGAAACTCAATAAGATATGATGAATTCAGACTGGCGAAATTGATTTTATTGTCTATTTCGCTTTCGCAATCACGCAGTAATTGACAGGGTTCATTGACCTCTTCGGTTCTTTATTATCGTTTCCCTGGGTTGCTTTCTCTCAGGACTGTGTTTCTTTCCAGCGCTGCTTCAAGGTACAAAATTGAAACTTCAAACAAAAGATTAAGCAAGAAATGGGTTTTGTTGTGACAGATGATATTGCTCTGAGGCCTTGGAAAGCTAGGAAGCTGAGATGGGAATAAATTTACAGCTTAATGTTCACAACCAGCCCACAGAACTGTCAGACCTTCTTAATTTGACAAGCTGGAGCTCTCATCTGCAGTACTCAGGCTTTCAATTGAACATTAAGAATGCTATAAATTCCAGGTAGATTGATTCTGTTAAAAAAAATGATGTAGAGTTATACTGCCCACAGTTGATCATCATTTCAGGCACACTACATCAATGCGTTTTTTACTGCTACACTGTACATTAACACACTCTGATCCCATGTACAACTTGAATTGCTGCACACTATTTCCAACCAAGCAATAACTCTCATAATTGAAATCATTAGCAGAAATAGAACACTGTACTTCATGACAGGCGGGCTTTTATAGCCATTAAAGACACCCAGTTTAATAGCCAATGTTTTGCAACTTTTTAAAGTAATTGGTTCACTCTGCCTCAGGCTCTCTACTGTAGCTGTAAGATTTTTCCTGATGGTACATGCAAAGTTGAAATCACCAATGTCAAATGAAGGGTAATGTTTGTGTAATATGTCTGTAAAATACTGATTTGTTTTTTTTCTACAAGCCAGGTGTCTGAGTTCTTCAAGTTTGTGTCAGTATCTGTTCTACTTCACCATCTTTACACAACCCTCGAATCTCAGCTCCCTTTCCATCCATTAACCTTTGCGGAAGTTTATAATATCTAGCTACATTATTTATATTTTTTCCACAGGAATTTGACATAGTAATTGGTCTTATTATCCGATAAACAAAATATTATACTTCTCCTAGGGGCTTTTGTAATTGTAACACAATAAAACCTGGCAATACATTTTCCCAGATATTGACACTTACAATTTTAATCAGTACTAAAACTGAACAGAAACAGTTAATGTCTTTTCTCAGAAGCACAACTTAAACAATACCAGGCGTTTATTCCTTGCACTTGGAATAGCGCTGCAGAGATTTTTAGATATAACTGTTCAGAATTTTTATCATAATCCAAACTAAATTAAAGCAAACAAAATGATATTGATGTACATAAACACTATAGTTTGGCATACCTATCACGTGGTAATGTTGAAATAACTTTACAATAATCTGCTAATATCTTCAGTTTCCTGGGACTATTCAGATATTATTATTGCATAAAGATTTTCAACAGACTATTACCGTTTTTTTCATGCTGTTTTAGGAAAATCACAGTGTGTTATCATGTTACAATACTCCACTATTCCATGGTGCAAAGATGATTTCAAATTCTGATCATTGCACTGTGTTGTTTTCTTAAAAGTCATTAGATAGTGGCCAATATCTCTAAATTCAAGTGAGAACTTTAGAATTTCAAATTAACTTTTATTTCTGCCTGAATAAATTAATACGTCAACTTTGTGGTAGGCTGTTCATCATTGAACGTTAGAGATTTGGAACCTAGTACAAACAAAAACCTTGGTTGACTTTAGAAGTAAATTTGGCAGGGTCTGTTCTTCTGAAATGTGAAAACTTCATTCAAAGCAAAACATTTGCTGTCAAATTTTAACGGACCTGAACTGATCACTTCTTACAAAGGTTTTCAAATATAGTTGGACAACATAATCGCATCTCAAACAAAGTTAGCACCACGTTGACAAAACAATGTTAAACCTAGTGTTTAGTTTCTCCTGATTCACACACTCTGATGTCCTTGCCAATTTATGTTGGAAATCAGATGTACACAGATTTCCACTCATCTCAAATAATGTAGGTCAAGATTCTATCAGATTTACACTCTCACACCTTTATTGTCAAATTGGAATCACATGAAAAGCAAATCAAAGTTGACACCAGCAGGTGTGCATCACAGCATTCTGACCGTACAGCAACAAAAAGAAAATCCCATTTGTTCATCCCAAGACAGTCAGATAGATGAGTAAAACTTCTATTTCAGTCTAACTCAACTCATTTCAACACAGGAGAGCCAAAAACCATTTAACTGGAAAGCTTTTATCCTCATTTCGAATTTCAATACCTGCACACAGCTACTTCTAAATACTAATAATGCTTCCCAAGGGTGTTCACTCTAGATTACAAATGAGTCGGTGGTGAATTTTTGAAAGATAACAGTATAAACCGAGGATTGCTTTAAACCCCCCAAATCTATTTTCCATACTCTGTATCAATGATAAATGAAGTACAGGGGAACTTTCAGTAATGATTAAGGTGCCACCCCTGACAAAACTCAGGCTGTTTTACAGCTCAATTTTGTAATTTCACATTACAATATCCATCAAGCTGACAGATTTTGTTGCAGGTTTGATGAGGTAAAATACAGATACAGACCTGAAAGTCATAAATATGGTACGTTGACTTTAGTGGTACGCAATCAGCTATCCCATTAGGGAGTTCAAGGTACGATGCAGGTTTTCAAACTTAATATATCGTTTTCATATCGTGTGAGTTGGCAGCAAAGACCCTGTGACTTGAACCCTCTAAAATTTACCGTCAAAATTTTAACAAATGGCCCAGAGCTTAATTCAAAGATAAATGATATACAAATTGTCCACTAATGTGTTTTTGTGATGGCAATTTCTCATCCTTTAAACCCAAAATTATTATCCATAACATCCTACAAAAATTTCAGTATTGCAACTTATGCCCATAACTATGTTTTTGAAGTGTTGCTTAATTTTGTCCGTTGTGGATTTTCTCACAAGATTGCTGTCTACACATGTTTCTGTATCATGTATATTGTATCGTGCAATTAGACAAAGAAATTATTTGTACAGAGAACATGCTACACAGCCTTTCAAGTTCAGATATACTGAGACGTCATTGAACTTTTCAATCCCTCAAAGGTCATTAACCCCATACTTTTATCAATCTGATCAGAGAATTATCTTTTTCTAATATCATACATCTCATGTGAAGGAAATTTCCTGTGCAGTATGCCACAGGCACCTATAACATATCTCTGTTTGATATCAGGCAATGAAAAAACGGATTTCCAAGTGGCTGGTTTCTAAAAAATCATTGATATAATCATGAAAGATTACAGACAGGTATAGTTTTTCTTGAACGTGCTTATACTCAATGGCTGGTAATTATCATTAAATGTGCTTGATAAATGTACATATGAAGAAATTTGGCCAATTACAATAATTGCTTTAGCTATTACTCCCATGTGGAATGGAAATCAATATTCCAAATAAAATGGAAAGATGACATTTTAATTACAATGGTATGCGTACAATAACCTGGTTGTCATCAGTGCTGGCACTTTCTGCCTGTTCTCCTGAAGATTGCACTCATTACATTCACGTTGTCCCAAAGTTAGATCCAGGGTAAATTTTAAACCTGAATTTAATGGCTGAAAAAACGAAGGTTTTTAGAGAATGGGAATGAGAAAACAGCTAAAAATTTAATACATATGATGAAGATGTAATTTTGATGATTAAGGAAATTTTGGTCATTGTCTTTTTTCAAGCAAGAAATAACACGCTTGTTGAACTCTGAGAAGAATACTTTTCCTCCCATATGTTTTAGGTCTTTCATCAAATAATCTCATCGAACCCTGTCTCCAATTGATGGAAAATGAATTCCGTCAGCATATGAAGACAAGGTCATCTTTTATCACAAAATAAAACATGCTTCCTTTATATGTGTGAAAAGTCCAAGGGCAAATGATGAAATTTAGAAATGCCAATATTAAAAAATATATCTATTTAATCATTTGGTCTTTTTTCAGCTGTTCTTTGATAAAGAAACGATGGGAATATTGAAGGTCAATTTTAACTCACTTGTGTAATAAGCCCATTTATCAAAAATTTACCCTTATTTTGCTACAAGTGTCTCTTGTCAGCTGTTTTCAATTTCAAGTTTGTGATTTATGTCTTCATCGAATGGGCCACATGCTGTGCCTAATATTCACAGATTCCTGGCAACTTCTATTCTCAGCTGACAGCTTCTAAGTGCAGTTGTTTTTCCATTTTATATTCACCCAGCAATCACAAGGCATTTGTAGAACAATCTAGGTTTGAAAATCCTTGCTTTTATAGTTGTCTACTTTGGTCCATTCCCCTTTCCATCAGTTTTTGTGTTTTTTTGTTTTTTTTAAACTTTCTTAGCACACTATAATTTAAGTGCTTTTACAAAGAGACTGTGATATATTTTCAATGAAGTGAATGACAGACATCACTTTGTGACAGGAATGTGGTGGTTATGAAATGAGAATCCAGCCCTTCAAAGCATTGATACTTTCCTGCCAAATGATTGAGCCATGCACCACCCAAAATATCACTTTGACATTGATATTTGTCTATACTGATACTAGAATGATGTGGACCGTGTTTGTCATGCAATGGTAGACTATGGCCATGATTATTATTCTGAACACACTCTGAAGTTATCCTTGTAATTTTAACATATAGGTTAAGTTGTCCTTAAAATGTAGGTTTGCTAAACTGCAGTTCCATTAAGAAACTCAATATATGGGAAGAGATTTTAGGACAAGACTTTATATAAACAGAGTAATATCAGTTGGAAATTCGGTGAGATATTTCAACAGATCACTCCAATTCACTTATGGTTGTGTCATTATAGTACAGCAGTAACGTTAAAATAGAATTGTTGAAATCTCAGAGAGTGTGTCTATATCCATACAAATGTTTTATTTTCTTTTAGATGCAATCTCTTTTCATCGCAATACTGGATCACAGAGATTTGACATTAATTCTGCTCTACTTTTATCTCAAAAGGACTTTGTTCCCACCTGTGATTTGTACTGCCTTGATCATCCTTCCATGATACACACTGAGAGACTTTGAAGGATTTCTAGCCTCCACAGTCCTTTCTCTGTCTTCTATCTCTTAAATCTTTACAATTTCACCAGATTACTTCTTTTCCCTTCTCCTCTAAACTTTTCCCACTTTGGAAAATCAAATTTATCATCACCATAGGCATATCAGTTTACTTTTGTGTGTGCTGAGCATTTGAGAGATGTTCTCAGTATTCCAATCTAGTGAATAATCGAGTCAAGATGCCACAAGTCTTTTTACTAAGGGCTAGGCATACATATACCCGGTAAACAGTCTTAGAAGCCTGGTACTGAACATATAAGCCGTCCCCACCTTTCCACTCACCCCATACCCTTCCACCTCACACCATAAACCCTCCACCTAACCCACACCCATCCACCTCACCCACACCCATCCACCTCACCCACATCCCACACCCATCCACCTCACTCACACCCCA
This sequence comes from Ptychodera flava, assembly GCA_001465055.1. NCBI lineage: Eukaryota > Metazoa > Hemichordata > Enteropneusta > Ptychoderidae > Ptychodera > Ptychodera flava. The sequence continues at coordinate 97,748 of LD353003.1, forward strand.
TCACATCCCATACCCTTCCACCTCACCCATACCCCTCCACCATACCCCATTGCCTTTATATACCAAGGGCAACCACATTAGAACTATGGAATCCTTTAACATTCATCAGCTTAGTTTTAAGAAAAGCAGTGTTGACATGTTTGATACCAATTTGCATTTCTCATTTAAAGTACTTGTCATATATTAAAAGATCAAAATCTTGTGGTTATATATTAAAAAGAGCTGATGGCTGCAATGTATTCAGTCAAGTTAGTCATTTATCTGAATTTTTTTCATCTGTATAATACTTCTGTCCATAGATTGTATTTGTGCCTACTGTGTTGTATTCTGATTAGAGTTGTGTTTTAGCTGACATTTCCTGCCAACTTTAACCGTCCGACAAATTCTTCTGTCCTCTTCGTACAACTTTTCAGTTTGCAAACTTTGTAACAATTCATACATATACAGTGCTGTGAAAATTTAAGATTATTTACATTTGTAACTTTTCATTTTATAATTGTATCATTTTTAGCGATGTATTTACTCATCCACTCTACGCCTGAGAGTGTGCCATTCATATCATAGCATTCTCAAAAAAATTAGATCCCTACCTGTTTCAAACCTAGACACTTTATTTAGACACAATTAAAATGATAAAATGTGTAAGACTGTGTTTACTGAATATGTTTATACATATTGGTTCTTTCAATTTGCATGATAGTTATACCGTTTTATTATTCTATGCATTTTTTCAATAAGACATGGAAAATTATTCTTACTCCAAGAGCTTTAAAATAAACCCCCATAAGTGATAGATCAGGACAGAATTGTAACTCTTTGAGATTCCAAATATCTGTTCCTGAGGCACATTCTATCTTAAACCTGTTCACCCCTAGTTTCCTGTATACAGGTCCAACTTTACCATAGAAAACAATGGATTTGGGCCAAACCATGTTGGTGAAAGGGTTAAACCTGATGTTGGCAATGCATAATGAGGGCTGGGGTAACTTGTAGAGAAAAATAACTGCAAAAATGTCAGATTTGTAACTTCACTGAATCACGCAATGAAAATTTTGGTGTTTGATAATATTCTATTTTCAAGTACATTTTTGTCATCATACAGAGAGTGATTTCTACAGCTGCATATAAGCCATATCACTCTAAAGATGTGTAAAATAGCTTGAAGAAATTGGATAAAGTGGTATAGATGCATCTATTTGTTTATGCTGCAGGGCTTTAATTTGATTTTGTTGTGCTCTTTACCGTATCTTATAAAAATCAGCATTATTTTACTAAATGTCTATGTTTTATGTTTTTGTGTTTTGTACTCCTTTGTTACAAGTTTATTGTTGTCATACCTGAACACATATCCATCAATGGATGCCAGCAAAAGGTCAATGTGCGATAAACCCAACTGTTTAGATCCTTTGGTAGGTGGATGATTTTTATCCGATATAAACCAATATTTTTACCTGGCATAAGAATTATTGGAAATATATCTCTCTTCAACATCAACCGGCTAAATGTCAAAGTTAGTAAGGAAGTTGGAATTAAGTTTCTATAAACACTGAATGTTTGAGGCTGTCATATACTGGTTAAATTATGCATAAAATATTCTTCTTGTGTTCTGTGAAAAATTTTAGAAAAATAAATTATGGAAAAACACTACGAAGATGGGAGTAAAAATGAATGGGGTTGAAACTCAATTTATGAGCTATTGAAATCCTTGCAAGAAGTAATTTATTGATTCAGAGAAACTAGCCTTGTGACATTTTGAAATGTACATGAGCAGATATGAAAGTTTTCAGTTTGAAGAAGCTGAAACTGTCAGTTTTAGCAGAAAAATGATGATATTCATCATTCCTAGATTGCAGTTATCAGAAATTTCATTTTGTAAATGGCAAATGACACTTGTATGACTATATGTTTGTGATGTGATATGTCATTTTGAATGTATAGCTACGTCTGTGTTCAGCAATTGTCAGCAATAACAATTCATTTTTGTCCTGCAAGTTTCCACCTTTGTGCAATACCTTTATGAATATGTTTTTGTGTATTTCATGTTTAATTTATCGTTTTCTAGTTTTTCGTTGCTGTGTTTTTAATTGCTGTGTTTCTTCATAAAGATTTTATGTTGCATGAACCCTGTCTCATTGTGTCTATTTTTCCCTTCTTATTGCTTTCAAACCATTCTAATCTTCCACCACTTTCAGTTGTTGTTAAACATGCATGGTCCGACTTTTCCTTGTTCCCCTTTTCTGTTCCGAGTCTCCAAGCTACTGACATCCTATGAGTATGTCTCTACAGCACAGATAGGTTCACTGTAAAGGTACACTGCTCAAGTATTTTCTAGAAGGACTTTATCAAAGTCCAAAATATTTCAAGAAAACCCCAATGAAGATACCTAGGATCTTTTACGATATCTGTTCAAATATCAGACATCACAGGTTCCTGTACCTCTGATGAGCAGGTTTTCTAAATTTATCAAAAAACGGTATCTCCACACTGCATCCTAGTTCTTAGTTGTAAATTATGCTGTAGTTAATTTGCATATACCGTTCACTATTTCAGGTAGCACAGATCACTTCAGGAATAAATTTTGTCAAAAAAACGGTAAAAGGGTTTTTAAATAAACCTTCATATTTCTCAAAAAGAATACTTCCTCCAATTCCATCCTCTGTTCTCTCCTGGGTTTGACCACCGACTTTTAAAATTTTTCCAATTACTTTTGAATGGAGTTATACCTTAAAGTGCACCCATTTGTGTTTGTTTTTGTGTACAAACGAAACTTATCACATCAGAAGATCCATTCGCAAATTTGCTTTACATAGTTACAGATACAAATAATGAAATATTACATTAAACATACATAAATAATGCATAAATTAAGATATCTATTCCAAGATATGCAATGCCACTGATAAAATCTTTTATTAAAAGTATAAATCATCTGGTAGCTAATTGGAAAATTCATATTTTAATTTATCACTCTTTTGAGGCAATAATGTAATCAAAAGGCATAAGAAAGTGATCGCATTGATCGCATTGGAAATTTGTATTCCAGAATTGATGAGGGAGGAAATTAGTTTTCCCGACAAAGGAATCCATTCCGTGCTGACAAAAGGATTGGATATCCATTATGAGAGAGGGTTAAAAGTTTAAAAGCAGTTTGATAATAACATTTGTCAACTTGAACTTTCTAAAATGTATCACAGCGGCCGACATTGCTTTCTCTTTTTAGATGGGCAATTTTATTTTTTGCAAAGAAAGGAAGCAAGTGTCCTGCAGCTCTCTTTTCATTCTTATTCTTGTAGGTTCAATTGTAATGAGTACGGTTCATTTGGTCCCAGGAAGAAATATATGGAATATCAAGCCTTTATTTCTTAATACCTTTGTCTTCAAAAAGAATGAGGGATAGTGGTGGTTTGAATAAGCCTATTATTTGTGTTGAATGATATTCAAATTGTACTACGTACCCTAGGTGTATGGTAAAACCGTTTTAGCCATTTCACTGGAAAGAACCGGCGGTAACAATGAAGATAACTTCAGTGTGTGTGTGCATCAAACTTGAGCGGTAAACGTAGAAATTATCAAGTAGGTCAAACAAACATCAAAAACCTTTTCGATAAGAAGGCTTTGCATCAAGGATTTTATTTGGTAGGGATTAAAAATGTGAAAAATACTTTCTAACATATTAAATGAGACATTTTATTAGCTCCACTGTCAGCAACATTGAGCTTATATGATAAGTTGATGTCGTCCGGACTTTGTATATTGCAAGCTTTTTTTGGCCGATTCCTTTAATATTTAAAGTACAGGTCCCCAGGGATGACCTTTAATAATCATATTTGCTAAAATTGTGATGAAATATGGAAATTTGTATTTTTGAGGCTAATTATGCTTTTTTTTGGCAAAAATCTACTCATTAACAGCTGGTCGGACAGTTTTGATATTTGGTATATAGATCCCTAGGGAAGACCTTATTTACATTTGTTCAAATTGTGATGAAAAATGCAAATTTGTATTTTTGAGGATTTTTTGTCATTTTTGGTAAAAAAATCTTTTAAAAATCTTCAAAATTACTGGTCAAATAGCTTGGATATTTTGAGATATAGGTCCTTAGGTTTGACCTATTTCAGATTTGTTCAAATTGTACATAAATATGCAAATTTTTTACAAGGCAATTGTCATTTTTAGCCAAAAATTTTTTTCATCAAAACCTCTTGTCTGATAGTTTTAATATTTATATGCAGGTTCATTGGGATGATCAAAATATGATATATTCAAATTATGATGAAATTACAATTTTATATTTTTGGGGCAATTTTTACATTTTTGGTCAAAAAATTTGTTTCTCAAAAACTACTGGGCAGGTTTGATAGTTTTGATATTTGGTATACAGGTTCCTAGGAATTATCTTAATGTGGTATATTGAAATTATGATGAAATTTGCAAATTTGTATTTGGGGAGGGGGCAATTTTGGCCATTTTTGATCAAAAATTTTATTCTTAAAAAAATATTCATCTGATAGCTTTGATATTTGGTAGACATGTTCATAGGGGTGATCTTAATGTGACATAGTGACATTAGTGAAAATAGTGTCATCTTCAATTTCAATTGTGTATTTTTGCAGCTATTTTTTGCCATTTTTGGTCAGGCCATCCAGAAATGAGCTATCAAAGATTTCCACCTTTATCAACACATGTGTCACAAACAGTTTTTGTCTACATAACACAGTGGAGCGCTATCAGCCATTAGATCGCTTGGTTGTATACAGTGCATTGATCAAGCTTATTTGTATGTTGATGTACGATAGAAGAACATATAGGTTGTGTTGATGTTTTTACTTGTTAATAATGTACAGCGCTAAACTCTTTGAACGTGAAGAAAATATTGGAATGACTAATTAGCAAGGACAGATATAAACTATCAGAGATTAAAGCTTATGTCGTGATATTACCGTCTGTACATTGGTTTCCACATGAATGCATACAATTGAATTGGATATTGTTTAAGAGATCCTGTTTGACTGTCTTACTGACAACCTCATGTAGCCAACAAAACTGAACAATACATGTGGCCCTAGTTCTCACTATCAGTACAGAGAACAGTGTCATGATGTAGTGGTTTGTAGCACAATTCTGTGACATTGTTTTCCCCTTGTGATTTTTGAAATCAATAGCCCAGTAAATGTTTCCATGGTTCCCTGATGCTTTTGCTAGTCATCTCTGGTCAGAAATTAAAAAGGGGGGCTTGGAACATTGGTTTAGCAACTTGATCACAGCTCAGTAGATGGAGTACCATACTCACAATTAGAGGATGGAGAGTTGGAAACTCTGTATTGCTCAAGGCCCTGTGCCATTTACCAAGACACACATCATTGTGTCCCCCTAACTAACCTGGGAGTAATGGATACCTCAACAAATAATATGTGTAAAATAAAAAGAAATAATCTTTTTAAAATGCACTTTCTTTGGCCTTTGCAGTGAAGAAAACTTCCCCTTTATTACAACTTTTGAATGATGTAATTACTCCTTATGTTTTATCATCTTAAAATTTTTTATGAAAAATCAGGAAAAGTTGCCAGTGCTTTCATGCTTTTTAAACAGAAACTCAACTGACAAAAGAGAAATCAGCAAACTTTATGTACAGTATGCTTTGTAATCATCTTTATTTTGTCACAGTTTAAGCTTGAAATTGGCATTTTGCCAAAAAACTTTGAAAATAGGCACTTTGCCAAATTTCAAGCAAAAAGGCCTTTTCTGCCCATTGTTACCAAATATAAAACTGTGTCACATTCTGATATCCTCACAATACATACTCTCGTTACGATTATTTTGAAAATCAAACCAACCAATTGTGAAATTTCATGTATATTGCTCTCTTACTTTTGCCACTGAGGGCACTCTGTTTACCTCCTCTGATAATACAGGAACAACAATCTACCACTGTTTGATCAATCTGTTCCATAAGTCACTCCACTGATCTAGGTCTGCAAATATAAAAGCATCTATATTTACTTTTGGTATTGGAAATTTAATCTGTTCTCATGGAAATAAAACAAAATATGTTCTTTACCATTGTATATTGACATTTGTTCCGAAATGAATTTCTGTATATCATTCCCTTCCATTTCAAAAGTACAGTTGGAGCCCCGGGCAGTGCCTGTAAATTAAGTTTGAACATGTTAACCAAAAGAATGTCTTTTTGTATATTTTTGAAACTTAAACAAGCATGTCATGGAATTGTTTCACAGTTTATGTATCAAGTTGCAACAGGTATTAACATACTGTGTAAACATGGGTAGGTTGTGTTTTTGCATTGAATACTATGTTATCAACATGGTAGTAGCTTACTATAAATATGAAAAGAAATTTAGAATGGAATGAGTAAGCCCCAAATATTATTGATTTTACCGTAATATGTACCGGCAAGAAACTATAAATCTGACCAAAGACCAGTGTTTGTCCAGTTATCTTCTGCATTGAAGTTCTGAAGACTTCACAACTATGTTGTCTTATTCAGAGGATAAAAGATGAATTCTAATCGTTGAATTTTTTAAATAATATATTGATGGTTATGCTGTCGTTAATACCAATACTTGTTTATGAAAGCATGTCCCCTTACCATTTTTTCCAACAGTTTTAGATTACAAAAGCAATCTGTTTTATGAAATGTGATGTTGTCTGTCATGAAGTTATGATTGCACCAGGTTGCAACGTCAAGCAAAAAGTTAATTAATTTGAGACACGTTTACACTGAAAAGTTGGTGTTTGATGAAGAATTCACAATCATGATAAATATGGCCTGTGATTAACAGTGCAGGCAGTGGTTGTCTCTGTCCTGTATTCTGATTGGCTGAATCACAGAGTCACATGCTGAATTATAAAAAAGGGGTTTTCCAGATGTCATATTACTAAATTAGTAAGAAACTTGATTCCTCAGCATGTGCCATCGTTTGTAAGTGACAAGCACGCCACAGCTCAACAGTGAACTCTCAATATTGACTTTGAAAGAAAGATTCATGTCACAGATCGCTTTAGTAGGCAGGCATTTAAATTTGGGAAATCCTGTCTGAAACATTAGAATATTGCTGCCCTAGAATTGCTCTATTTTAGTTCAGCATGGTAATCTATATTTGCACTTTATAGGAGCATCACATTCCTTCACGTAGATGCGTCATCACTTCTGTTGGGCTTGTGGCTATTGTCGTTCCACTCATGTTGTTTACGCAGCCTTGCTATTAATAAACAATTTGAATTGAAGCAAATAACAGCCTGAAAGTTGAGTGTACCAAGGGCTCATTGAAAAATACTGCCCGGGGTATGGAAGCAGCATGCTGTTGGTTGAGTTAAATGTCTGCATATAAAATGCAATCTGTGCGTGGATGTTGGTGTTATAATCAGTTACATAAAGTTCTAATTTACAATCTAGCTATTCCTAGCTGGATGCACCTGGAATCAACAGATAGATTTTCAAATTTTCAAAATCTCATTAAGACCAGAAGATGCATGCTTTGTAATAGTTTGGCAATATAATGTTAGAGAAGAAAAGACGATAAGACTCAGAATTATATTTTCATCTTTTGCACTGCGTGACACTATTCAGTTTTCATACCAATCAATAAAATACAAAATGTTATCTTTCGTCTATCTACACATATTGAATTTCTTAGTCTGCAAGTTTACAATTGGTACATGCATATGTTGGGGGGTTTGGGATCCAATCTCTGGCCTTGAAATCCAGCATTTAAACTGCAAGGACCATGTGTTTTCCAGTATCATGTGTACTTTTAATATATATAATTCTGCTTTTTCAGTTGTGCCGCCTGGGAAGGGTTAACATCCTGGAAACAACTGGGCTGGGACACACCCTGTCCATAAATGAAGGCAATCCACAAATAGATTAAAGTACATGTATTTCAAATGAGGTTCTATTATAGTCATTAAATGTGCAGGCGGTCTGCTAGCTGTTTCACCATCATGGGTCTGTGGCTGAGGATGTGCGTGATTACACGCATCTCGGTGAAATCCTGGGTACACGTAAATCACCACACACTGTCAAATGTACCTGCTGCTTCAGTATAATGAAGCCTCTTTTCATCTGCATATAAACAATAAAAAATTAATAAGTTGCTGACAGGAAGAGCTGACAAGGATTATGTACAGATAGACGTAAACAAAGTCATTAATCAAATTATTTTGGTCCTGATGTCGTCACCCTCAGATGAAAATAGGGACAGATTTACATTTTGAGCTTAATGCCACCTTGCTCAGCTTTGGCCAAGTCGCCCATATGTCAGAGCATAGCTGTGTTATGAGGTAATTAATAAACGTTTCAGCATAGTTTTTGTACACACTATCTTTGCAGGCCATGAGAGTTTTAGTTCTCGCTGCCAAATAAATTCGACATAGAATTACAAAATTTAATGCCGAGCAGATATTGCAACCAAGTTTTTCATTCGAGATTGGTGGTGATCTCCAAGGTGAATCAATCACTGCAAATACATCATCGTTCACGGTGTCAAGTATCAAACAAATCTTTGAATCTTCCTTGTTTTATGGATTTGAAAAAAAGAACAAAGTTTAAAATAGTCACCTGCATTTGTCTCTTTTGTGTGAAAACAATCTCCCTGATTACATGTACTTTGCAGTTGATTTTAACTGGTCGACACTCTCGCAAACCCATAAACAGTGTGGTACTTTTGTAGCTGTGCGTAGTTTTCTTTTAATATTGCGCCTATTCATCTACAGCGCTGTATGTTGTATCATCTTATCTCACCTTTAATGCACAGCTTGAGTGCTCTTTGAACTTTTAGTTTCCCAACAAACAATGCTTCCCCACACTGTCTCGCTGCACGTGTTTGAAGCCATTTCAATAGAGTTGACTGTTTGATTGAAACAGACACAGATATGCATCTTCAAAAGGAATTTGTTTTCTGTGTAAAACTGAGAAAGAACACAATGCTATCGTGGTAACAGAGATAGAGTCAATGTACAAAGACTTATGTCAGTGGCTTTCTAATCATAAATCACCAGGTTACACTGCGGTACATAATAAAGTTTTGAACATAAGATTATAACTGTGGTGGGGTCTAAATGAAGATATTCTGCTTTCCATTTGTTTTATTATGGATGATGTAACAATAAAAACCTAGTTGAACTCATTCCTATCTCAATATAACTTGGATTGATTGTTCATTTCAAATTATATTCTTTATCAAATTTTTTAATTGTTTTTATTATTATTAAGAATTTGTTTGAAATGGGCCGCCCACACGCCTCAGCATACAACTTAATAAAAGTAAAGCAATAAAATGTACAACCAGACAAAAGCTAAAAAAAGAACAATCACTGAATAAAAACAATAAATTTAACAAAAGGAAGCAGTGTAAAAATTATAAATAAAACTGACTGACGGCCGGTGTCTAAGAAACACACACAGAAAATGTTAGGTGAAATGTACCATAGTTGGCAGCATTGAGAATATTGTTGCATTGGTACAGCAGTAAGCAGTGGAGAGCCCTGTGGCATGTAATGACTGTCAATTTGAAGTGTTGTCACCAGGTTACCTCTGAAACAGTCATACCAGATTGGTGATTTCATCACAATAGAGCTCCCAACAGCATTCGTATACACTAGTTGTATATTGTGCTATATATATCTGAAAATAATGGACTTGTTATAACGTCCACCAAAAACCAATAACATTTCAACCAACATGACAAAACTGTGATACCAATATATTTCACAAAGAGAGTTTATTTTATCAGATCAATTTCATTTCCATAGATCCTTTCCAGCGTGCCACACAACTTGCCTGTAGCCAATCATTTGAACTGGTCAATCTTTCTGCCAATCACCTCACCTCAAAATTACATTTATTGATGAAAAGGCAGTTATTATTCATAAATAGCTTCAGTATCATTTTGCAATTGAAAATGAAATGTATTTGATGAAATCAAGAATGCAACTTTATAAATATTTCACTGAAAATTTTATGTCCACTTTCTAACATCTTATCATCAAATTTCACTGCATTTTCTACAGAAGAACCATAGTTAGCAAAATGTATTGTTTAAATTCCACTGAGATACCACCATTGTACTCAAGCCATACTTCAGTAATTCCAATTCATGTTCATTTGTCATTGATATGAAAATATCATTTTGTGACTAATTTGGTCAACGTTCATGAGGAAGATATCCCTGCCAAAGGCTGCAAATAAATAAAGAATATTCCGTAAAGAAAATCTTTTGAAACTGACATACCTACCACTCTATGTCATGCAGTTTAATTCACAGTATCTATTCAAAAGGACGCATCATTTGCCTGAAGCTTTTTCTACGATAAGATAATAATAAGGCTCAGATGCTCTCTTTTGAGCCATACCAATAACTCTAAATATTTCATTCATAATTCTGAGAATTTCTTCTTCAAAAATACAGTGCCATAATGCATAGTAATTGCATTGACAAGGTCAGTATTTGCAGTTCATCAATTTCAGTGTATTTCTTCATGGAACAAAGTATATTATAATAATAGGAATCTGACATTATGCATATCACTCCGAACTTGAGCTACTACATCATCAACCAGCTTTTGCTTCTGTCACAGTGCCAGTCTCAGATAAAACCCACAGCATCTCATTTACATACATGTAATGAAACACTGACAGTGTGCTGTTGTTCTATATATTTCAACAGGAAAGCATTAATACCTCTGCAAAAAATAATGACTTGCCCCAGGCTTGGAGATATGAGATATTAATTCCATTTCTCTGCGGACTAAGGTGTCTATGTTAAGGATGCTGTAATCTTTGTATTCTTGACCTTTTCTGGAGATTCCATTTTCTCGCCAAATACAGGATTGATTAAAAGCGGCGATCACTCTGGGATACATACAAATGGCATCAGTGACAGTGAATTCATTACTGAGTCTGTGAAATGGTCTAATTTGATAGATAGAAGCATAGTCTGTAGTCAGTGGTCCTATAGTTTACCACGTACTACTTCAGGCAAATTATACATTTGATCGTGATGAAAAACTAGGAATCAATTGGCCCCATGCTACATTTTCTTTTACTGTGAATGAGTCAAATTAATATTGTTCATAGAATTTAATTTTTTTAACTTCTGTATGCCATGGATAGAGGCAAACTTAGCAAGTTTATCTTCCATGAATCACAACCATCGATGTCAAGCTTCATATATTCACATTCTAGCCTATCCTAGTTTGCTTTCTAAATTGGACAAATCTCAGCTTCTCCCTTTCTCCGGAGCTTTTCCCGCTTTTTCCTCCCTTTAGAACTCATGACATGTAACACGTTTACCCATCTTCATGAATTCTCAGAATTGGCCTCAACAATCTGCATGTAAATGCCTCACTGCAGACTTCTCTCCCTCTCACAGCAGCCACAGCTCACTGCAGACTTCTCTCCCTCTCACAGCAGCCACAGCTCACTGCAGACTTCTCTCCCTCTCACAGCAGCCACAGCTCACTGCAGACTTCTCTCCCTCTCACAGCAGCCACAGCTCACTGCAGCCTTCTCTCCCTCTCACAGCAGCCACAGCTCACAACATTTGCATTTAGTGTGTTTGAACAATATCTGCCGGCAAGGCTTAGTTTGTAAAGTTGACAATCTTATTCTGAAAATAAGGATGAAGAAGCTGTGAATCATACGACACTTCTTATCAAGCTCACTTCAGAAAGGTGACAAATTTGCCGACATCAAGTAGTCATATTGTCTGTTGAATTTGTTGAGACGAGGTTCTTCAGATTCTCAATCATTTTGAATTCTCTTCGGTAATTTTTGTGAAGTATTCAATTTGCAAAGTAATTCATGGTGTATTTTAACACAGTGATAGGTAAGACATGTAACTCACAGACGTGTTTACTGCAAATTATCATCAAACTTGACATTCATTTCCTGAAAGAGTTGCAATTTTCATCCACAGGTGTACATTTTACATGATCAGTCATGTCCTCATTTCTCTTCTTTCGTCAACATGAAATTGCAAATTGACCACAGACACACACACACACACATAGACACACACACAGACTAAATATAGGGCGAATCACTGTCATTACCAATAGAAACTCCTTCATTCACAAGTATTTGAGGTTAAGGCAAGTGCAGTCAGTGCACATACATACATCAAATTGTGCTTTTGTATCCATACGTCTTAAAATAATATTTATATTTTCAGGAATTTGTAATTTTCATGAGGGAAATATTTTTTTAAACTGTTTCTATCAAGAATTCTGACAAATTAAACAGCGTACTTTGTACCAAATGGAATGCATCAATGTATCGCATAAACTGGTGCCTAGAGATATCTTAGCTCTGAAAACACAGTCAGGAAGTTTTTTTGTAAATCAACATATTTTATTTCAAACGAATTGACTGTACAGATTATCTTTTAGCTTTGATATCCTTCGTCTCAAATGACATGGCTTAAAGAATGGTTGAACAGTGATTTCTTTGTAGAGGCAAGTACAGAAAATGTTTGAACATCTCACATCAGTATTCTTTTATTATTATCCTTTATTATATATTATTCTTTCATTATTCTATTATTATTTTCAAGTGGGAAAAGTAGCCTGGCTACCAACAATACTCTTACGGCAATCACTAAGAGCAGCTGCTTTGCATTATAAAAAGTTTTGAATTTTTCCACTGCATGTCAGTCATATCACTGGAAAACAGAAAATTCTATCAAGGATGCAGCCTTGCTTTCAGGTTCAAAGGTCATTGTAATTTTTTTACAGCAAAAGAATATAAATCTTCTTTCCTAGGGGGTCTAGCATCAGTGTCATGATCAAGTTCAAATAATGTAACCATAATGATCCAGTTTTTATAAGCACAGATAGAGTACAGTAACCCACACCCCTATTTTCAGTCATGTTTATATGAAGACTTGGTCGCAAGTCTAATATGAGTGGGAAATGTACGCACAAAAAACATTTTTAGAGAATGTAAAATGACTTTTGATTTTACATTGTTTAAGACCATCAACCTGAGCTCATATCCATTTACAGGAAATTGGTAAGATTCCCAATGCAATCTCTTTGTGATCTCATTTCCTGTGCACAAATTCAAACATTCAATCACATGTATGATAATGATATATAACAGTTCTGAACAGGCTCAACAGCGATGGTGCACTTAACTTTCAAAGAAGTATCACGTTCTCACAGCCAGTCGGAAACTTGTCATTAAAACTGGATGATTTTTGACCCAGTGCAATCACTGCTTTCCTTAGATAAGAATTTGATCCTCCGATTTAAAAATTTACATCAGAAGAAGGAATGAAGTAATGGATGTGGCAGTCATGTTACGTTGCCTGTTGACTGTAGAGTTGACAGGTTTCCATGGCCACTGGTTTCTATGATTTATTATATGCCTTGAGGATATGCTCTCAAACTGATCAACTGGGAGCAGAGCCAGAGACAACCCAATATAGCCTGATGACAGACACTTTATCTGTCTTTCCTTTGGGTATAAATCTGATCACTGTTACACCGGATTGCCGTAAGCAGTTTTGTAACATTTACCAGCGTGTGGACACATGACTGATGTGTATGCAGAGTGACACCAAACTGACATTTCCAAGTGTTTGGAAAAATGAATGACGAGTATAATTAAGAAGTAGAGAGCACTTGTCATGTTTCAGAAAGTTTAATATTTCAAAATAATCTCACGGCCATGACTTTTTTCATAAAAATACACAAATTAACTAAAAAAGTGAAATGTTACAGATATCAGATTGCTGATATTATTATTTCTGAAAATGACATTTTTATGATTTGGGAAACTCCTGATTACCGTGATAAAAACCAGAAATTATTAGTTGTCTTATTTGTGTCAGGCACACAACTTTAGTCAACGATATAGCCCAGCACAAAGGCAGATGAAATGTGAGACCATGGTGTGAACATTTCAATTTCCCTTGATAAAAAGTAAAACCAAATATCATGTTGTAAACCCTTTTAACTCTTAACCTTTGGCATTTATTTCATGAAACTTGTGTCATACGCCAGACTTTCCCCTACATCCTGCAGACGCAGACATTACTAGGTTATTTTAGGTGCCCAAATGTTGTCTTTCTTCCTAAAATTTTAAACACATTTTTAAATTCAGGCACCACAAAGTGCAAGCAACATCCATATGTACCAATGATTGTATATATGCAGTATGAATGTGTTTATCTAACAATGAAATCTTTCTAATAAAAGCTGCCATTCAAAATGTATAAACACATATCATTCTTGTGAGTTACTGCTTCAAAAAGATGTAATTGCTAGAGTTTGTTATTATATAAAGTCTGGATCCATGCTGAAGCCTCTACATGTCTAAGCAAAATAAAATATAGAAATAAGAAAAAACAGGAAATATCAACATGCAATTTACAATAAAATAAAAAAGATGGACGTATTCAAAATCCAGCGAGTGAACATAGTTGCACTCTTTAACCTTCAAATGTCTACTTTTTAGCTACTATAGACTATAGTCTATAGAAGCTATTGGGATGGGTATCCGTCCGGCGTCCGGCGTTAGTCTGTATGTATGTATGTATGTATGTATGTATGTATGTCCGTTTGTGAGGCGTCCGTCCACTCAAATATCTTGAGAACCGCAGTACTTACTGATTTGATATTTGTTGTGTAGATGAAAAATATGATTTTGAGAAACTATTTTTATTAATTTTTTGATATGTTGAAAATAGGCAAATTAATGCCAAAAAAGGCGTTTTTGGTAAAAAATCTTCTTCTTCATAACCGCTGGTCAGACAGCTTTGTTATTTGGTATACAGGTCCCTAGGGAAAACCCAACTTAGATTTGTTCAAATTGTGATGAAATATGCAAATCTGTATTTTTAAGGAATTTTTTTGTCATTTTTGGTCAAAATTTGACTTACATGTATATGTACTTGTATTTAATTCTTGTACTGTATAAACCCTATCAATTCACCCAGAAAAAAATAATTCATATGATTTTAAATAATTGAATTAATTGGGAAATCATCAAAGCAAAAAAAAAATTAGTGTAGAATTATCAGAAAGTTCAACTTTTTTTGACAGTTCATGGTGAAATGCCTATCATCTTGGAGGATTAAAAAATGTAAAGGCAACTTTCCTGAATCCCAACTTTGACATATTCTGAACCATCATTTATTGTGCCCTTTATGTTATCTAAAAGAAATTGCTCATAATAGTTTGTCATGATAGGGTGGTCAAATAAATAGAGATGGAGAAAGTTCTAATTTCCATTTATGGTTGACTTGGTAAGGATAAAATAAAATTACTCTTTGAGGAAAAAAGTAGAGTGGTCATTTAAAAGAGTGGTCAAAGTGATAGGGTTTTTATGGTAAAGCTGGGCTGTAAGATTCCTCATGTGCTATTTATAGCAATTATGCAATCTGTGTAAACAGTGCAATGAAAGTGTTACATGATTCCTTATAATGCTTTTGATGACCTTGAACTTCTTCAGTTTCAAACATTTGTCTCTTCAGTGTGCTTTCTCTGAGTATGTACTGTCTTAACTTTAATATTCAACAGAACTTACTTACAATGTTAATTTGAAAGTTGAAATGTGCTTTGTTAATAGGATGGAAATACTGATAAAGATAACCAGCTTAAGATTCTTTATAACCTGACAGATACATATATGCTGTTTTTAATGACGTAAATCTTGATTTAAGCAAGTCTTGTTTACTTTAATTAGAATGTAATTAACTCTTGTTTATTAGCTACTATAGACTAATATAGTCTATAAAAGCTATTGCGATGGGTATCCGTCCGGCGTGCACCGTCAGTCTGTATGTATGTTTGTATATATATGTATGTATGTATGTATGTATGTATGTATGTATGTCCGTTTGTTAGGCGTCCGTCCACTCAAATATCTTGACAACTGCAGTACTTACTGATTTGATATTTGTTGTGTGGATGAAGTATATGATTTTGAGAAACTATTTTTATTAATTTTTTGATATTGTTGAAAATATGTAAATTAGCACCAAAAAAGGCGTATTTGGTAAAAAATCTTCTTCTTCATAACCGCTGGTTAGACAGCTTTGTTATTTGGTATACAGGTCCCTAGGGATAACCTAACTTAGATTTGTTAAAATTGTGATGAAATATGCAAATCTGTATTTTTACGGAATTTTTTTGTCATTTTTGGTGAGGCCATCCTAAAATGAGCTATCAAAGATATCCACCTTCTTCATCAATACATGTGTCACAAAAGGTTATTCTCTACATAAGGCAGCAGAGCTCTGTCAACTGTTGAGTCGCTTGTTTTTTCAAAACCGCTGGTCAGACAGCTTTAATATTTGGTTTACAAGTCCCTAGGATGACCTTAGTGAGATAATTTCATACAGTCATGTATCCATGTCTATAGTAGCTTCAGGGAATTTGGCCCTATGTTTAATTTTGTTGAATATTTTTGCCAGTTTTGGTCTATCAATATTGTATCAACAATGATATGTGAAGTCATCATGTTCAGTGATTTCCGTGCTAGCAAAGACAGTTTTATGGAAATGGACTCTGGTATCCTGCCTTCATTAATGCTGGCACTATTTTTCCAAAGATTGCAAGTTACATGGAAGATGTTGCTGACATTAGAACAAATTTGATCCATTCACCAGTGTCTAGTGATTCTTTACTTAGAGAAAATGCTAGGCATGCTATTTTCTCCAGGTTGGGTGAGATTTGGTTAGATCAACTCAGATCTCAGAATGTAGAAATAACATATAATAATGAGTAATAATAATGTAATTTTTATGTAATAATCAGCCTCCATAAAAACATACCTAATTAATAATTAGTAATTACAATATTAATGATAATGCATGATCTATAATAATAGAAAATTAATAATAATTGATGTATGTAAAGTTTATACATAATTGTCTGATCTGAATTAAGGGCTCATATTCTGTCTTACATAACTAATATGCTAGTGCCTGCAGCACACTCAACTCATAACCCCTCCCCTTCCCTCCCCCATTTATGTAACATTTCCGTGATGTTCGTGTTTATGGGTCCAACCATAAAATTTTAGGTTTGAACCAGAAGTTGTTGACAGGGGACATTTTCATTATCTTGTTCAATCACAAAACAGTAAAATATATGTAGTCTTATCGTTGGTCTCTCTCTGATAAGTGTAATTCATTGCATGAGGTTTTATATTAACACAGGGTCATTATCCAATAAACAGCACAAACTTCAAAAAAAAAGGTATTGAGTTCTAGCTATTCAACCGTTCACAAGCAAAACATTTGTACACACACCTCCTGCTGTGTTCAACAGGATTCATGGCCATCTACATGGTTAAATGGGGATACAGAGGTTATGACATTTTACAAGGAGCTCCGTTCAGGCCTTGACCTTGACTTAGGTGAGAATCCTTTTCCTTGTCTTTAATATGTCACTTGATAAATTGTTTACACTGAGTGACTACTTTTCTTTTGTCACACACACATGTATATCAGCAGAAATTCAAGATGGAAATTATACTAAGAATGTTGAAGAAAATGATGGATATCAATTTACTTT
>LD353014.1:0-13660 GCA_001465055.1 Ptychodera flava
CGTAACAGCGATGAAAACGCCCTGTCTCCTTATCTCGCGAACTGGTGTTCTGCACCTGACAGAACATGCTACAACAAATATGGCTGCTACCATGAAAACGCCGGTCAAAATTCGACTGGATCAGAATTATGTTCGAACACTGGTATCCGAAACAAAAACATTGGCACACGAGACGGGAAACATAAACTGAAAGGATTAATCCAGAAGTACGGGGAAATAGACGTGATTTAAGGCTGGCTGTGATATCGCAGCAGTACTGAGTACTTGTGGCGTGTATCGAACGCGCTAGGGTCATTGAGGTCATCGCCGACTGTGGCGTGACCCCAATGACCCGACCACGTGAGATACACGCCACAAGTACTGCTGCGATATCACAGCTAATTGAAAGCAAACTTTGTTGGAACTGTGAACGACGATTGATTTCGATGGATAGAATGGTGTCCGAATTTCGTGAAAAATGCCAGGCATCATGTCGACGTTCTAAAAGTATCAAGAGGTGTGCTAAATCACAGTGGCTAAATCATGGAGGTATAAAGTCTTTCTTTCTACCTCCACGGCTTTGTGGTACAAACAAGAAGTTGGTGTCAAGTGAGCCTGAAAGTGCGAAACCCAAGATACATGAGAAAAAGTTACAAGTGTTACTTTCATCCAATCACAGCTTGTTTTATTTTAACCCAATAGCGTCCATGTTTACATTTGCCGGTACCTGACCCTATATTTCCCCACGCCCTCTATTTTACAACACAGGGCAATATAGATGGATACCAGCAAGGGATGTCTGCAAATTTTTTATTTGCTCCTGCTTGTGACGAGAACAAGTCTAGATATGGATGTCAGCCTTACCTAAGAATACTTTCAATGACATGGTGTCAGTCCCATTTGACCAGCATGGGTAAAACTAATCTTGTAGAAAAAAATCTCGATGATTCTATGCTACAGATTATTCAGTACTTTTAATACAAGGGAAACCCCTGATTTCTCTGCCTACACAATATGCATATCAATTGTTATGATAATGGTTTAATATACTGTTTAACTCTTACACTGTTTAAACTTAGTAAACCAATCACCGCAGATAAGGAGTACTGGTATTCTTGTTTCCAGTGTGGTATGGGTGGATTGTTCTGGGGAACACCATAGGATAAACTCTATGATTAAATTAATTCATTGTTTGATTTTCTGCACAAGTTTGATGAAATGCTCTATTTTCCACTTTGTCAGCACACTTGTAAATGTGGAACAAACCACAAAAGACAGTTTAAGACTTCACTGGACACAAAAAAATGACACCACTGCTCAAGTGTCATCAAGCTAGGCTGACAATCTGAATAAATACAGAGCATATCATGCTAAAATACAGCAGCTAATACTGAAAAATTCTGAAATCTTATGAATAAACAACAAAACCAACATCTTGTCCATACACCATTGTTTCAAATTACAGTGACTGACAGGCAAAACTAACAAAACAGCAAACATGGAATTAAGCTATTTCATTGGCCATTAAAGGGACAAAGTCGCTCATTTTTGACAAAATTTTGGTCATTTTAATTTCCGTTGAATATATATGCTTTTCTGCTGCTCACTGAAATGGGCTTAATTGCAATCTCTGGTTGTCACAGCTCAAGTCATATGCATGCATGGATATAACATGTGGTTACTTAATAATTTATTTACCAAAAATTGTTACAGTAAATTTCACATGTAAATATGCCTTATAAAAAGTGAGAATTGAATTGCAATAACCAGAGAGTGAGCATATTTCAGTGAGAATAATCTATCAAAAGAAATTTAAATGGCAAAATAATGTCAATAATGAGCAACTTTGTCCCTTTAACTTGGTACATATCTAGTAGAGATTCTTTTAATTCAAGTGTCAAGCAGCATGACCATTGCACTGTTGAAGTATTAAAATGGTGGCAATATTTTTATAATTGGTGCATTGTCAAGATAGTACTGTAAAATGTTGACAAAAATAGCTTTGTCCAAAGTATCATAATATTAGCCATTTCTGAACAGGATGTAAGATTACACCACCATGTGAACTCACAAATATTTCCAATATGAAAGTGCAGTCCTCTGCTGAGTGCCGAATCATGTACTGGTATGTTGTACACCGTGGAGGTAGACACCAAGCATAGCATTATGTGAAAAAAGTTAAAGTCTTGGTACTAGATGACCACTAAACAAGATTGGCAGTCCGCTTGTTTCAAAGCTATTTAAAAACTTTCTTCTGGGCCTATTTCACATCATACTTGACCTGCAAGCTTGGTACGTACATGTATTCTGGAAAGTGACAGTAATTTCAACGTCATTTTAAGTCAGAGATTCGTCATGTAAGTCATTAATTTCACTCAATTATTTCTGTCCGTTCTTCCTGACTGTCAAAATTGATTGAGGTCTAAGTATTGAAAGTACTTAATTTAATGATGATTTTCACAAATATGTTTCACTTACAACTTGACTAAATTGTCACTACTTCCAAGTGTGACTGTGAACATCATTCTAAAAATATTCAAATACCTTCAACGCATACAAGTTTGTTTACAAGTTTTGCGCTGTACCAAGAAGTTCTCTGGACGTACACTGTACATTTTAGCATATCATTTTCAGGAAATAACGGTCTGTATGTTTAAATGATTGACTTATTGGCTCATGAAAAATATATTAAGGATCAGAAGGATGTTGATATTGCAATTCACAAGTCTCAGTGTTGTTTTCCCAAGCAGGAGCGTATCAGTATCACCATGGAACTACCTAGCTCTGCATGGCAGGGCTGTGTGTTACCAGCGCGTGTTATATGGCCTCCTACCACAGGCCGTATTTTACGCTGGTAACACACAGCCCTGCCATGCAAAGCTGGGAGCTACCACACTCTTTTGGTAGTACCGTGGTATCATATATTGCTTTATAAAGCTGCAGTTCCGAAACTGAAGGGTTTGCCTTTTTTCGAGTTTAAGCTTTTAGATTTTAGGGTTTGATCAAGTTGACGTCCTACCTAAACATCAGTCCAAATATGTACAACGGCAATATTGCCCTACGCTAGGAGGATATGTGTACCACCGTTGTGCTACGCAAAGACTTTGCCCCAAAGAGCTCTCTCTCTCTACCGGGTGCATAGGCCTTCGCGTTGCGACTGTGGTTGCACCTGTGTTCTGAGTATGCCGTTGTTGGAGGCATTCAAAGCAGCCAATAGCTGAATACTCTTACCATTCTCGTAGGGCTCAGACTGCTACACCAAGTCAATGGCATATATCATGTCAAGTGGGCAGTAAATATGTACCCTTTCACTTTGGCTTTGAACTGCAGATGTGGAATGTTATGATTCAACAGACTGTCCAATAATTCCAATAATGAATGCCCAAATTGGCTCATAATGGAATAGAGCACTCTTATACTCCATTAAGAGTGATGGTGATAAGTAATGCTCTCTTCAAATATTTTCTTTTATATTAATGCACATGCATGTGCCTGCTATTTTTTCTAAGGAATTATAATTTAATATTTATCACAATATCAGTGAAATTCATCATTTTAGAATGTATCACATTGACAATTGAGGGAATACTGGAAACACAATGTGACACTGATCTCAATAACAATGATATATGGTCATGTACAATGTATTGAGCAGTTCAATCTCTACATTAGGAGGAAATATGGGAAAGTACAATGTACGTCCGTCGTCTAAAATGTGTTCCTGGTACAGATATAGAACATAAGCATGACCCCATTATTCACTGGATTTTATAATATTCCTGATCGACCTGTGTAGTCAGAGAACTGAAAATACCTGTACATGTGCTCATTGCACTCATATCAAATCCAGTTTTACAAAATGTACTATTGTGTTCCAGTAGACAATGAGAAGTTTAATTTTGGTCATGTTACCCTGTTTGTGGGGAAAGGTCAACAGAAAGGCTATGCCTATTCAAGCAATAATTTAAGCAAACAATTCAAAGTGTGGTCATTAGATATAATCCCCCCGTATTCCGAACGAGTGTGGCTGCGTCGCGGACGAGTGATTCCCCGTGTAGCGGCCGTATCCCTCCGAGCCGTAGGCGAGGGGGATACGGCCGCTACACGGGGAATCACGAGTCAGCGACGCAGACACACGAGTGAGGAATACGGGGGGATTATATCTAATGACATGCATAGACCCAGTTTTCCGTGAATAAACCTTCCAAGAATGATAATTACGGGGAAAAAAACGAGAGGGAGTATTTTACAAGAATTCATACGCTTGTGTTATATGCGGTCGTGGCTGGGTCACAGCTGACTTGACTGCGGTCAGCTCAACATGTCGGGGTTGCACCTATGGATAATTAGCGTTTTTCTGTGCGAACCAAGCGGAAATAGGAAAGACTATGGGTTTTAAATGCAAGGTATTTATTTGGTACTTACTATAACATCAATTTTAGTGAAATTTCATTCATAAAATTATTGGACGTACAAGCGGGACGTCGCGACACTCAGCCGCGGCTGGCGAGAACGGGTTATTTTTGTCAATATTCGAACATCATTCAAATAATTCTGCTTTGCAAAGTTTGTATGAAATTTTCAAAATTAACAATTATTATGTTTTACGAAATTGTCAATTGTATGTTTAATATTTTACGAATAAAATGAGCGTGTTTAAATATAATGAAGAACAGTGTTCGGCTCTGACTCAATCGGTAAGACAACATACAAGCAACGAGTCTTTCTTAGCTCAGACGCGAGACGACAGAAGTTCAACAAGGTATAATACAGGAAACGTGATGCACAATATGCATGGACAAAACAGTAGCTTGCACCTTTAAATGCACTGATAACATTGTGAACTCGTCGCTCTTGAAAAACATAATAGCTTTTCTTCTGATGAGTCTCAAGTCTTGAGTATCGTCATTGCTGTCAGAAATAATGTACGGCTCTTTGCTTCATCGGCTCGCCCCGGGGGCTCGACTGGCTGACTGCCGCGGCAGCATTGATCGTGATGTTGAACTTGAAACCCGTCAATGTTGCTTCAGAAAACATTCTTACTGCTGTAGGGATGATTGGTACGTGTCTTGGGTTATCGGCTATTCTTATTATGCTGTTTGATGGACATCGAGAAGGGCAATTTTAGCGAGGTGGACCACACAAAATGCCGGTAACATACCGTTAAAATGTCAGCGGTGTACAAATCAAACGTTTCAATCGAAATCAACGACGAAGAAACACAAATTCATAAAAATTCTAGTATCAACGGTATTTTATACTCTACACATATATTTTAACACTCCATATTTCCTTATCTTTCTTTACCCTCCCACTTTTGCATTTCAGGGATTTTAAAATAAGTTCTGAACAGTTGATTTTTTGTTTACGTTTTAAAAGTAGTCCGGGTCCCATATCCACCACATGTGGAATATGGATTCATCGTAGTCATATACCTATAGTGTGACGTCATACTATAGGGATAACTGGGTCTATGTATGTGATAATGGATTGAATGCTATAGTGTGAAATTATGGGTATGGTGTTTTAACATTGACAATACTTTCAATTTTTGTGCCTCGTTTCTTTGCATGTTAAACATATCACAGAAAGCAGCCTAGATAATAGAGGATAGACTGATCCTGATTTGAAACAGAAGTGGCAAACACTATTTCATGACCAATCAAGTCTCCATATTCTGAAATGACATTGGGATATCACCATATTTATCAAGTTCAATCTGAATACGTGATCAACATGGCTGATTCACTGTATAAATTACCCTCATTAAATTTCAACAAATGTCATATATCCTGCCTTCTCAACACAAATGAACACTATCCATTCCAAAGATAGTACCCACGTGGTAAAGCCAATATAAACTTGAAAAATGCCACAAGCCTGACAAGTAGCCATACCAATCAGATGACTGTACCTAAATATTTAAGTATACTAAAATCACTTTTCTGGAAACAAAGCTTGCTCTTAATGTCAAACAATAGTATCTCTAAAAACTAAAATTCATGAACCTAAAAAGTGACTGATGCAGGGTGGAGCTTGGCCTTAAACTTTAAAGGGAAGTGGCTTATTAAAGAGAGGGAACTTTTGTTGATCAACAAAAAGTGGAATGAGAAATAATATAGTCAAACAGTTATAGGTTCAAGATTGACTACATCAGTGGAACAATGTAAGATATTGTGGTAATATCCAGCAGTGTTTTTGTTAAGGGGCGGTACCTAGGTAAATGTTACCGGGGTTCCCCAGTCATTTTACCAGGGTTAGCCTTGGTATATCAGTGCAGTCATACTAGCGGACAACAGAAATTTTACCAGGGTTCCCAATGTTCCCCAATCTTAGCAAAAACACTGTCCAATGTGTATTAACAAAACACACTACATGTACACTGGTCAGCCAGAGTGCCACGGATTAGCTGAGGAACAATAGATTGGATTTGCTATATACTTAATGGCGATAAGAATAGTGACAAGAGAGACAATCGTATTTAAGATAATGGTTGGGAAGAGATACACAGAGAGTTGGGAATGTGCACTTAATCGAAAGTTAGAGGCGGTGTGCGAGTGATGTCATGTGACCATAATTGTCCATACAAACAATTTGCTCTCTACCTTTAGTGCACCGACAACAAACCCAAAAATTTGTGACCCTCCCCCAAACAGAGGCTCAAAAATTTGTGACGCTCCCCCAAATCCCCCCGCCCCCCCCCTGCTAATTTACGTCCAGTCCCTAACTAGTTCGTGATTTGTTGCTGTAAGAATATAACATTTCAAAGGTATTTACATCGTCTGGTCATATACTTTCGTCACTGGCTTGCCTAAATAGAACTAAATTTCTTTCACAACAACCTAAACAAAAGTTTTACTTTCCCTATTATCTTACATTGTCTCCGAAACCCGCACCGGTGGGACCGGACACCATCATGACCTGTGAATCTCACTGACAGGTACAAATCGGAAATATAACATGTGCACATCGTCTGTCGTGAGTATTTTCAGTGCGGTTGCATTTTTGTGGCTCATTTATGGTAACGTTGTAAACGATGTAATTCATCACTCAGATACTTAAACTCGTCAACAGGAAACTTTTCGTATAGCGATTCTGTCAATCGAGATCGTAATCTTCGGCAGCGCAAAGTAGACGACATGAAAACACCACCGTATGGGATTGGCCGTGGACGATGACAGGTGTCGTGTCGGCAAAACATAGACATTTTCAATGCGCTCGTTTGTATGTTTTTGGTACAACTACTTGTACCTAAGTGCGATGCCCATGAACTGACTGCAAAGAACAAAATTTTGACCATAAATCACATTCACAATGACGTTTCGAAGTGTCACAAGTCAACGTCTAAGTTTTACATGTATGTGAACATTCGAGCTAAGGTCACTCGTACGCGTAGCTGTAAATAGTTCGGTTACAGTGAAAATATAATTCGTATTTTCACTAGTTAAAATACGGGTTCATATTAGTACCGTCTAAACAATAGGAGAATGGCAATACAGGCATAGCATGTTTGATAAAATGGATTTATCTTTTGATTTTAAGTGATTTTCATGAAAAACTATGACTTTTCATGTAAGTTTGTAGGAAAACGAGCATGTTGACCCCATTGTTTTACTCAAATATTTGATTATTCCAATATACCAGAATTCAAAAAATCCCTCATACCAAAATATAATAATAGTACAAGTTTTCTGATCATAAACCCTTAAGCATATAATATAAAAAACACAAATATTTTATTCTTTTCAGATTAACTCAATCTCTTCTTTAATATCGTACCATGTTGACGTAATCAATATTATTGCCTTTGAACACAATCTACATATGTGTTACCTATACATTACTGCCAGTTGCATTTCATATACATCTACATATCAATATACCATAGAACTGCTGCATATTAATGTTAAGGCTACGTGATTTCAACATGTTTTTACAAAAGTAACTACAAGAAGATTATGTTGAGGCGAAATGCAATGTTGAAAAAAATTAAAGTTTAACATATTTACTGATCATTCACTTTTATGTTGCACTCTATTGACAATTTTTCATTGTAAAATGACAAAAACTGATGGCCCTGGCTATTAACAGTTTACGTCTATGCCTATATGGCATAGAAGCATAGAAGTAACTGTACCATAACATTAAAGGACATGCACTCTTTTTCTTTACCGTAGTCAACATATTTTTATCACCAGTGACACATTTTCTCCCTTTGGGCAATTGCCTAACCGCCAAGTCCTTTGGTTTACATGTGTTTCTCTTCGGATCTTGTGTACAATTATTTGCCACTGTCATGAGCATCATATTACCCAAACTCCTCTACAAATAGATCAGAATCAAAGCTAGCACTAACACATCAGAGTTCGTTACTACCGGTATGCAGTGACAGTAAAACCCAGATAGGCAGTAGTTGGGCAGTAACTGTAATAACGTTTATAATTCTGCGATAGTGTTCCACTCCTTACAGCATGTTGAAATGTCAAGTATTCAGCTGGCAAACATAGTCTGTGTATGCATATATATTTGCAATCGCTTTTTAACTTTTTGGAATACTCAAATTTTCAAGGGGCTCAGTCGTTCTATTTTATATCCCTTTTGTATTTTCATAATGGATGAGAATTTCCACATACAGAAAGAAATGGTAAAATGAATACTCTGATCGGTACGACACACGCCATGTTTCAGGACATTATATGGGTAACTATGACGAAGTAAATGGCAGTGTAAACCAGAAGTCAAAACGGCTTTTGTCAACAGAAAATTTGTGATCTTTTTTCAATCAGCTAAAAACTATTCATTGTATGATGAGTAGAGTCGAATCTTGTTTTGATTTCTGGTTAACATTGTTAATTACGTCGTCATAGCTACCCGTATGATGTCAACAAAAATGGCATGTGTCGTACCGATGCACTTTTATCAACAGACAATTTGGGGTTATTATTCAAAATCCCCCAATGCTATTTGGAATTGAAATAAAAATTGTAAACTAATTATGATCACGTCTTTGAACTGACACTTTTAATTCAGTATGCTGTATCCACTTATGAGCATATATGGGCCTCTGGTCTTTAGTAAATTCAAAGTCGTAATTTTAAAGTTGCAATATGGATCAGAATTGACCTTCATATTTCGAAGATTTAACTTTATAGAAAAATCCACAACAATTTCATTTGCAGATTCGACCATTGACAGGAACGCGGGGATGACTGTAATTTGAGTAAATTGATTTAATTACCGAATAAATTGCTGTTTTGGTACGTACTGTTTGCGAGAGTAAAGCACAGAATTTGAAACGTTATTTTTACTATTTGAATATGTACGCATGCGTATTTGATGCATGGTAACGGTTTATGAAATTGCAACATCGTGTCAACATGCCTAGCTAGCCTTTTCACAGGCAAGCGGTCAGGTCGGTCTCTGCCCGCGCCCTGGGTCTCTGCTGACTGATTCGGCCTTGCAAAAATGGAAGAAATTGGCCAAAAATGTCGGCAAAATAAACATTGTTTGGTCAGATTGAAAGATGGAACCAGAAAATGAGTGACATGCGACTACTGCACCACGTCGAGGAGGCAGACTCTGTCTACAGTTTCTCTCGAAAACACCAACGTCGCCACTGTGTGATGATCAACTTCGCTAGCCAGCGGTGTTTCCTCGGACAACACCGACCTACCAACATCGTGGCCGTGCGGACCCCACGATTTGTAATGTGAACCGGGCCATAGTCCCCCCGCAAGGAAATAACTTATATCTATTAGCATTCATTGATAATCTATATCCTTCAGGTCAAACATGCATTTTTCGGAAACAAAGAAAAACGGCAGTCTCCATCATTACATGTCATGGCATGGTCTCATTTACGACGCGTCGATCGACGCGCTGACATGGCCATGCACAATCAGCCTGAGGGGCAAGACAGTTGCCGAACTTCTGCAGTGGTGGATGATACTGAAGTGGGCAAAGCTTTCAAATAAATATAGCGTGCAGATACCTCGCCTATTAACATGAAAAATGTAACAACATGCAACGGGGAGAGGATTGTGGAAACACTGTCAGGCACGCGGTGAACACAACCAGATCGGTGTACGTGGTCTGGACGCTCAATCGATCGAACGTACACAGTAGGTGCACACGGCACGGCACTGACTACATGTATATGGTGAGAAAAATCAATCACACGATCTTTTGTAGAGCTGTACTTTATCATATCGACATACTTATATTTCTGAAACATTGTGATGCTACCAAAGTTAGGCAAACGCAAAGTTTACAATGAATTATCATTATGTATGTCAAGTTCTGTCAGCGAAACAACATCGCCCCTCCAACGTGCACTCCAGTGCGACGTCATCACTCTTGGTTGTACTTGTCACGTGCAGAGCAGAAAACGCCAATGTTTTTGTTTTGAAAGTTTGTTTACAAAACAGCTTTTCTAGGCGGCCGAAACGTATCAAAATGAACGTATTTGTGTGTTGGGATTGGTAAGAGGCTTAGCTAAGAAGAGTACTTCAACGTAGTATGGTCTATTTACTTTAGTTTTACGAAAAAAAATCGACAATTTTGATCCATATTGCAACTTTAATTTTAGTGGAAAATGATCATTCTGCCTCGGAAAGACGGCATAATGACCGATGCTACTAATGCAAATCCCAACATCTTTGTAAATTAGTGGTCGTATATTGGCAGTATCATAACAGATACAAATAAAGCATGTGCTGGCGAGGATAAACCTAACACGAATCGACGGATACTTTGATCATTTTTCAAGTTAAAACAAACTACCTGTAGGTAATCTGAACCGGTCGGGTCAATAGAAAGAGCAACTACGTTCTCGATATTGCACTTTTCAGTATGTACATATGCTCCACGAAATATAATGCTGTTGAATGCGAGCGTCATTTTAACAAACAACAGATCCTCCCTTCCTGAAATTTCTATCCATTCCCTTATTGTAATAATCCATGTTGAATTCGTAAACACATGTAGACGGCATGGGATTTATAAGTGTAGATGAATCGATAAAGCAATTTGGAGTGAAAATGCATTTGTTTCTAGCTTAAAATACTGAAATTTGGCACACGATCCGTTGCCCGTGCTACTTCAATTGTAACGCTGACTGCAGCTATTACTGTCCCTATATACATTTCAACCTGTCTTTCGTTATATGAACATTCAAAAGACATTGGCCGGGAGTTCAGTTCTAATTGTACAACCTACAACCCGGAAGTACATAGCTATGTCTGTTTGTCTCCTCAATATTCAAATTTTACGTGATGGTAAAGTCAATGGTTATGAAGTAGGTGCTCTTCCATGAGACGTATATTGCAAATTTTGACCCCTTCGAAAGCTTTAGTGAATGCAACTATGTTGATTGAAAAAGTGACTAACACTGTGGTTGAAATTGGAACTTTAATCACATATTTTGTCCCTTTTTTGGGGGGGGAGGGGCGAAGTGTTGATAAAAACCGTAGTATAAATGTTTCACATCGTATATATATCTTGATGTCCCTTCTATATCGACTGAGCCTAGCGGAACGGGTGACGCAGTTATAAAAAAACGACAAAAAAAATCCCTGGGGTACTACTGCAAGAGAGCCTAGGTTCCACGACGTTCCTGTCCAGGACGTCAAATAACTATAAACAAAGAAAGACATGTTTAAGATGT
This sequence comes from Ptychodera flava, assembly GCA_001465055.1. Lineage (NCBI taxonomy): Eukaryota > Metazoa > Hemichordata > Enteropneusta > Ptychoderidae > Ptychodera > Ptychodera flava. Next base: position 11,645 of record LD353014.1, read on the forward strand.
CTTCTCCTCGTAAAAGGTGTTAATGGCCTCGTTAATGGCCTCGTACTAGTCCGTGCCTCGCTGAGCTGAAAACGACAACGCAGAGCTGCATTACACTTTATGCCACGATAACGGCGGTGACCGATGCTATCGGACAGTATGGTGTGTTTTATCCCAAAGAACGAAAATACATGGATATTCATTTTTTATAGTTAATTTATTAGTTTTATAACTTTCTTGCAACTTTTTCGCAAATCTCGCTCAAAATAAAAAACAACTATCGAAACTGAGGCGTGGCGTACGATGATACAGTGAGCCTCTTGCGGTCGCCTTTGGCGGCCTGGTGCGCGAGAAATGAAATCAGTGTTTTATTGCTGTATTAATTCAGGGATTGCCAACAAAAGGTTTATGAACTTTACCTCATGACAGAGAGCGAAATGACTACTCCTAGGTAGTGTGCTCACTTGAATGTCCTTGTCAGGCAGCTCGAATCTTGAAAGGTGGACAATCATGAAATACTATAGCAGTATTTGCTAATCATGAGACAAAAAGAAAGTGGTAGGGCTATGCTCACAAATAATGGTGAGGTGGCGGATGGGGCTGGTTGACATATTTTCTTTCAGATCCCCCTCTCAATATCCTAAAAATTTCAATTCCCCTTCTATATGATCAAAATTGTTCATGTCATCCTGCAACTTTCATATAGCCGCATATTTATAAGGGATGTACGAGCAGGAAAATAAACATCACTGCGCATTCTGACACTGTTTGACGCACACAGAAAGTTTCTGTAGTGTTTATAATAAATGTTGTCGCAGTTTGTAGAACCATATTGCCAAGGCAAGTTCCTAAATTTAATCATTTTGAAATGCATCAGTGGACATTTTGGACTTGACAGAGTAAGAAGTCTTCAGTTAATACTAATCTGGTCGGGTCAATTGAACCCGCTGAGGAGCAAAAAATGTGACGATCATGCGAGAATTTACACATTGTAAATTCAGGGCTACACTTTGGCAAGTAGTGCAAACTGAGCACGGTGACCTGTTACGGAGATCACTCACTTTGACCTCAATGTTGCTATAGTGGCGTAATATGACTCACTATATGTCGGGAAAAAGTACTTCAGGTATGGTGTGTAGAAATGTATATTGTATTTTCTTGAGTTATGTAATTTCCTTATTTCTAGATGTTATTAGTGGCTGTAATCTTTTTTTTATGAACTGGCCCGAATTCCCACCTGTGTGACGTAGAACAGGACGGATAAGAAATCCGAATTACCCCAGTTGTTGTACGTCATCAACCGGAACTTTTTTCTTTCATGGTACCGTTCATACATGCAGGCGTCGCGACACGAACAGATTTGTTGTTATTTTCACAAAAAGGTGACCCGATAAATCCAGACATGGAAACATAGAAGGCATATTTGTCCAACGAAATTTCAAGTCGTTAAAACAATAGCTTTTCCCGAGAATCGAATGGAGATACCGACGATCGTTATTTTAATGGCCCAGTAACGTCTCGGCTCCAGTCGAGTCGTGTGGACGTCGTACCTAGCGATCCCGGTTGGCGATAAAACCAAAACCTACACCTCAAACTGAATAAATGAGTATAGTACAATCGTCATTCGACTAACAACGATCAATTTCCTTAATCACACAAAAACTCCGTAAAGTCTCGCTCGGAATCAAACTTGCAGCGCGGCATAATGCTGTAGCTGTCGAGCTGTGTGCAGCGCTGTGGAATCCCATGTACTTCGAAAGTTGACTCAGACAACACTCAAAACAGAGTTTCCGTCAACAAAATTAGGATGTATCCATGGACGAGATATGTGTCAATGCAAACATAAAAGTTCGTAAGACGAAAACATTGATGACCGAGATCGGGATTGACGAGTTGCCGGACGAGTTGACACCGGCAGAGACCGGTGACGACAACGTTGTGGGCACAGACATGCAATGAGTGTGTCATCGAACGGAATCTTTCGCGCTCGCAAAGGTCGTAAACTTGTGTGATATTTTGAAAGCCACGGCATCTCTG
>LD353014.1:15872-27867 GCA_001465055.1 Ptychodera flava
ATTGTAGGGCTTGTGATTCCTACACTGATTTTCAACTGAGACACAGTTCATTGGCATCAAAATTACTGAGACAAGGATACACAACAAAAAGACTCGTTAGGACTTTCAAAAAGTTCTACGGTCGATATGACGACATTGTGGCCAAGTATGACACCTCGGTCACTCAAATGATTAACGACAGCATTCCCGACTTTGCCTTATTACAGTGATTCATATCCTGTATCTTTTCATACAACATTAAGACAATTTTGGGACCAATCCTGACGGGTGTAGCATGCTAGCAGGGTACGCTTACCCATTCCGGACAACTGGTACCACCACTAACTATCAGTGGTTCAGGATGGTCCTACTTTAATTTTTAAATCACAATTGTCCCATGGATCTGGTAATATATTACCTCGAATGGAAATGATTATTGGACCAGTTTAATGTCATATGTTTATAGTTTTTTCTTGGCTGTTTTAGCTCGTTGACTCGCTTTAGCCTGTCGAAAGGTGCTGGGAATCTTCAAAGTTTTGACTACACGAGACGTTCAGAGGTCGTTGTTACTACTGCATGAAAACCCAATAATTCAGATAAATTCACGTTAATGAGTTGCCTGTATTATAGTATAATACAAGTGAATTCACATGAATCCACATGAATACAGGCTTGCTGAAAAAAAAAACTTTATTCATCAGTTATGATGAATAAAGTCTAATTTTGTTTTGATTTCTTGTTAACGTTGCTAATTACGTCTTCATAGTTACCCGTATGATGTCTACAAACATGGCATGTGTCGTACCGATGCACTTCCATCAACAGACAATTTGGGATTTTTATTTAAAACCCGTCAATGCTATTTGGAATTTAAATAAAAATTGTACACTAATCATGACTACATTAAAATATCTTTTAACTGACACTTTGAATTTAGTATGCTGTATCTACTTATGAGAATATATAAGCCACTGGTCGTTATAAAATCCAAAGTCGTAATGATATCTTAATTTTAGTGTAAAATGGTTATTCGGCCTCGAAAAAACAGCATTATGACCGACGCTACTAATGTAAATCCCAACATCTTTGTAAATTAGTGGTCTTATTTTGGCAATAGAAATAAAGCATGTGCTGGCGAGGATAAACCTAACACGAATCAACGGATACTTTGATCATTTTTCAAGTTAAAGAAACTACCTGTAGGTAATCTGAACCGGCCGGGTCAATAGAAAGAGCAACTTCGTTCGCAATGTTGTACTTTTCAGTATGTACATATGCTCCATGAAATATAATGTTGTTGAATGCGAGCTTAAAATGGAAGAGGATAAACTGGGCAAGGTGCATATGTTCGTTGTGACTCTTTTCGACCATTATAAATTACTCTCACAATGTTGTGTAATTTCGTGAGATTCTTACAGCGACTCTGCCATCTCTACTATTTCTCGAGGTGGCCTAAAATGTTAAAATGATTGAGTGGCGGTAGTATTATCTGGACCACCTTAACATCGAAGTATCATTATTTGACTGTGTGACTAAAGTGAACCACGCAACACGAACATTAAATCATATTGCAAAATAAGACGTTTAAGACGCTAATAATTTGCAAATTTACATTAATTCATCGAAGTCTAACGAAAGTGGACATAGTGTACCCCTACATTTCTGTATACCTAATTCAAAAATTTGTGAATAATCTGTCCCTGGGGAGGCGAGCAGATTATTAAATTCCTTCGCACTTTACGGTATTATGTGAGTATCAGCACTAGCATAAAAACGATTACAAATGCATGTCCACCTCTCAACTTAATGCCGACACATTTTGATTCAAAAGATCAAGGTAAAAGGTATATTATTTTTCAAGTTTTTTCAAGAAGAAACATAATGTACTCATATTGGACGGACTATAAGCATCTGAAAATTACTTATAGAATGAATTCTGAAATAAAAAGAAAATCCGACCAGGCAACTGGATAATCACAGCTCAAGCATACGCTTGTCACCAGTTCAGGTAAATGTTTGGAGACGTATCGTGTTCTATCTTTATCACTGATAATCTATCGACTAACAAGAAGGCGTAATATTCTGCAATAACTTGCTGAATTTATGAGTATTCTTGTCTAAAAACGACCCTTGGGGATAATGGATAGTTATGTTGTAGGGCAGGTTTATCATCGACATGCAAGATAGCTTTCGTCTGAAAACCATATGTTGTAAACCTTGACATTGTGGAATACAATTCACGTTCAATGTACGTAATGATGTTTGCTGTTAAAAAATGGATCGGCGTGTCGGTACGCTGCAGGTAAGACGATCCTTGAAAGGAGTCAGTCGCATAACCTTGACTTGTTTGACCTGTGTAATTTCATATTCAAATTTTCTGTCAATAACAATCTTTACTAAGAGCAACGTTTATTCTGTGGTCCGTCACGCATCAGTTAATGCCAGACGTTTAAAAGCGGGTTGCATTACACCAGCTCCCTTTCTTTTGAAACAGTCAACCGATATCACGATCCGTGGCATGAATACAGTAGTGGCCCATGTTCGGAGGTCCCAACCTGTGACGTAGATCGCATCTACAGTCTCATGTGTGACGATACATGCTCAGCCTGCAAAATACTTACCAATTTCGCTGTATGAAACCAAAATAATGACGATGAATTATACTTAAATGACACAAACGTGTTAAACCACACCCCATGGCGATGTGTCATCCAAATATGATTCATGTAATTGTTAGTTGTGCTGCATTTTAATATACCCCGCCATGGATCTTGTCAAAATCGTAAAGTGATATTATGTAACCCCGTGTATTATAACACAGAAATAAAAGGATCACGGTACGATCTTCTCACTAATTACTGTCATGGACGGTCAGTTCATTGGAGATCCTATCGGAACTTCTCTTAACTGCCCCTAGTGCCTTTTACCCTCTCGACTCAGGTCGAGAGGGACACTGACTTATTTGTGCGCTTCTAATGGAATAAACATCAGATTTCTGTCGAAAGAGGTTTTTCTAATCAATATTTTGTTTTGTTTATCTTCTGTTGTAGGCATTACATACTCTTACTGTTAAAGAACACATGGCAGGTAAGCAAATGCGTAAATTTGATTTTGTCGAGTCAGCATTATTTTTCGCAAAGCATCGCTGAAAAGAGCACATTGAGTTTTACTATTTTATCTTTCAATCACAAACATTCGGCAAGGGAAATGTTATTCAAGGATGAAACGTTTGACCATGTGTTGAAAGCAAAGTAACTAAGCTCATGGAAGGGGTCTCCGACTATATTTTCATATCTCTGAACAAATGTATGCATATTATATTGCCAAATGTGTTCTTCCTGCTGCTGTGACCGGATATGTAGGGTAATTGTCACGTTCATGTATATAATGTGCACAATAATGATAGCAGCAGTTTGTTCATTAGCTTTACCTAATAAAAGATTGACGAACTTTATAGAAGATTCAACTGAAAAAGGCCAAGACAAAGAAAATACTAATTATTGACAAGAACTGACACGAAATCCATGGATTAAGGTCTTCTTTAAGATAAACTTATTTAATTAATTCCAATGGTACGTCAGTTAAAATTACTCGTAACGTTTTCTGATGATTAGGGTATCAATATTTTCATGCTTAACATGGAAACAAAAAGACGCATTTTAACAGTTAATCAATCTCAGTCAAATCCTATGTCTCGTTTACACCGCGAACACAGTCAGCAAGGTAAATATGTCCGTATTGAAACATGCGTTCTGATATAAACATATCTAATGACATCAACTACACAAATGCGGGAAAGTCCTTACTGATGTTCTGACGAAACTACCAGTTGTGCCAAATGTGAACAAAAATGGAATCCCAGTAAAAAGTGCCGAGAGTACACCAATATTTGTGACTTTCACAACATGTTGCTCAATCAGAATCATTTATTTTATATGATGTCTTTCATTACATGAAGTCATATACCAGTAGATATACGTCTCACAAATTTTATGTTGTCTTGGATCCCATTTAATTGTGATGTTTGAGCACACTTGTAAATTCTGCCTTCGGTTACCTCATATACTTTAACTATTAGTAGTAGAATTTCGTTGCCTAAAATTGTCTCTCCAACTACTGCATGATAGGCCAAGAGTCACGCTGACCTACAGGTAAGTGCGCACCCATGTAAATAAACATATCAAATTACATGATGTAGAAATATACCGTGTAGAACCTTGTTATATGTGTGCATATATGTATCATTAAAATATATTATCTTTTTCACGAGATGAACTTGTAAAAACGATGTTATCCGAAAGTGTTATTCCGACTTGTCGAATTATCTTCATGAAATGTAAGTCGAAAGTCAATTCACTACAAATACTAATATCCTCTTAATAATGATTATTGAGAGAGAGAGAGAGAGAGAGAGAGAGAGAGAGACAATCAGTCAGAGTCAGTCAGTCGGCCAGTCTGACAGAGAAACAGAGAGACGCAGCTAGAGTTTAACTGACACATAGATACAGATAAAGATATGGCGTGCACAAAATTGGTCTCAATTGATTCAATTAATGCAAGTACCTACTTATAACGAATGACAGAATTATGGCCCTAAATGGCATTATTTTACATAACTGAAATTGGGCTGTGTTACGTTAGGCGTTTTTCCCTTTTGATAAAATTCTGTACAATTAGTTCAGAAATGTTTCTCATTGTGACTAATTTTAATATATATTTTGCCTTTGCCTTTGCCAGTTTCCTTTATTGTTACAGTTGATAGGAAGAATGTGGATATCATTTTTGATTACATTCAAAGTCAGTGTGTCGTGTGTGACGATGTTGAAGTTAACAATTTTTTTGCGGACAAGAAACTGTTTCCAGAAAACGGTGGCGACAGTAATTTGGTGTTAAGATTGAATTCTTTCTCCGTTAGGTATAATTGCATTTTGTGTACAAGCACTTCAAAACTTAATTTCGATATTTTTATAATTTGAAATGGTCTGTTGTTGTTTTCCTGTCGAACGCTTCCTTTACCTGTATCATTTTCTTGCTGGGGAGTCTTTAGAGAGCACGAAAGGAGACCAATGTATACTCTGAAATAAACTATCGTGAGCACAATATTCTCATCGCCATTTCATGTTGTTATATGTTTCGCACAAAATTAGCAAGTAAAATGTCTTTAGCCTTGTCTAAGTGAGTGGCACTGACATTCTTGTATGTATACGCCACTCGATATTATTTTTTTTTTGTCGTGATATAGCAGATAAAGAATTGGATTGTTTATGCCAATGCTGGTTCGAAATGACCGCGATCTATTTGGTTTAAAAGACTGTGCCTCCTCTTCATCCATTGAAAGAGGATTGTGATCCATAGAAATCAAGAAAAAAATCCTGCGTTTTCCAAACAATCCCGTTGCAAGCAGTGGGAAAACAAAAATCAACGTTGGAATAACATACCATAGCAAGAAATAGCTTTTGACTCAGAGTTGCTTCATATGGATTCGATTTTTGGTGATGTATTCATGAAGTCAAGAGCGACGACCTCCTTATCAAAACAAAACTATTTACATATCAAACAACAAAACTACCTTCATTGAATATTATAATTCTCTTAATGTTCTCAAAGGAATATTCTTTCCAAAATATGTAGTATTTTAAAATATGTAAAACAAAAGTACAAACAGTAGTTTAACAATGCTGATATGACAACTGCAGCTACTGTTAAGTAATTGAAGAATTTCAATTTTGCTGTATAAACGTTTAACGAGTACTTCATTGAGCATGTTCAGGAGAGATGGACAAATAAATAAGCCATGAGATTCTGTGTCTGTTAAAAGTTAATTATCTCAAACGCGTCTGCAGATTCCTACCACGATTACTTGCATGTGCAAACCGCTTGTAACAGCTTTCTTTTCTCCCACTTTCCATAATCCGATGTGTGGACTCGTATCTGTTTGCTTACTTATAGGAAAACAATGCAGAGATCACGTACGCGTACCCACTACCAGTAGTGCTGACATTGTCAACACTCCAAACGCCTATAACCCCAAAGTAACTGGAGCGCATGTACAGGGAGAGGAAACTACACGCTTTTAAAGCCACGTATTTGTAAGAGTTCAAACATACCATGACTCCGTTAATCAATGGTTACTCCACACCTCTAATGTGCCAAAATGGTGTATTGTAAGGTGAAAATATCCAGTATTCCACGAGAAAGGGTAGAAACACTTCCAGGTTATTTGGCAGTGCATATGACAACACATCAATGTAAGTCATGTGATTTGGAACTATGCCAGCACTTGGTGTCATGAATAGAAAATGAGATTGTCAAAGCCTAGGCCTGAATACTTTGTGTGCACTGAAAATGTTGAATGTTGCTCTGTGATCTTGCACGGCCTATTATTGGTGTGCCGTTCCCCGTTTCACTATTTAGTCTTGTGTCACAGCTAAAATTATTGATTTGTATTACAATGGAAGACTCCTGCAGCAAAGTGTGTATCAGTACATATATTTGCATATATTACAACCTTGGACACCGTGTTGTGAATAACTGGTTAGCAAAGCGTGTATTGGTGTGTATATGACGTTGTGCACGCTTCGGAAAATCGCTTTTATACCACAATTTGAAATTCCTAAGGGAGAAATGACATTGTCTGTTGCAAATGGGTCTTGTTAAGAGGACATATTTTGGTTTTATATTTCTTTCTTTTTTAGCTTGATCACATTTTACAATCTTGACACAATGAGCCAACACCATTCACCATTAAAGGGACATTTACAATAGTTATGCACATTTGCAGGGAATAGCCTACAAACAACAATATTCTGATTTTGACGTGTGCGGGTCACTATAATACGTCGAATACTCAGTTTTCCGTAGGTTTTAGCGCCTTCATTTAGTACACACTGTCAGACGTTATTTGGAATTTACCACAGACTTGTAAGCTCTTAGACTAACAATACCGGTGACCTCACAAGACCTTTCGACTGGAATGACCTCTGTAACAGAAACACAACAGAGAAAGACTATTGATGATAAAACTTCAGTGCGGCGTTCAGATGAATTCACATTAATCATGTTGTAAATTGCGACATGGAATGCGTGCAGATAATTCAACAAACAGCACTAACACTTCTATAAAATATCACTGAAGCATTATGTAGTATTTATATTCGTTAGTATACGCTACTGCGTGTCTACTACAGAATCCCTTAGCAACGTATATAACAGCGTATCAAACCTACAGAAAAATTAAGCCTTAATGTTTGCCGTGTGTAATTGGCATATCTTCCCTAGTTACAATTCATATGTTATAATTATTATGGTTGAATCTGGTATTGATTACATAGAACAGGATAAAAAGCTGATAATTTCCAGCAAAATTCATGGCAACCTAAAAGAACGTTCGAGCTTTATCTTCAAATTTGATTACAAGTTTTTTTTTCAGAAAGATGAGATAAAATATTTCAAAACCTCTCTGAGTTTATGCTGGTTTAAGCATACCATAGCAAGGGCAATGTACTTAACATGCAATTGGATGGACTTACATACAGATATCAGTACTTACAGTACTTTGAATTACCTACTACAATGTAGCATCTCATATGTACATGTAGATGGATTCTGAAAATTCCAACATGAAAGCAATTGTTCGTAAACAGTGAAAAATACTAGTACTGTGTGATACTGCTTCCATGCGCTCAGGAAGTGACGTAAGAATGGTCACTGACTATTTTCAATTTCATTTGGATTTGACCCATCAAAAAATATAAGAGAGACTGCGAAAGCAATCGCAATCAAGCCTCAATCTGTATGTCCCTCTCACATTGAACTTGTAAGACTTAACAAACCTGGTGCAAATAATGATTGAGGTATTGTGTTATTTATACTCTCATCATAACTGACATTATCATTTTCTCAGTCAATAGTTGATACAGTTACCCGGAGACCAGGAGAGCATAGGATCTAAACCATCTCTTGAAATCTGCTGAAACATCAGTTGAAAGAAGGATACATTTTATGCAAAGAAAGCTGACTAGAAGCTAGTTATTTGGGGAAAATGTTTAATTGAAATTGTTGTTAAATCAGCACTTAATTTCTAGTTGTCAATCCCATAATTTGAGTTATCTTTGTCAGGTTCCCCTTTTTTCGCTTTTGTACTCACCTTTTCACGAGGCTTTTCTTTTGGTTTTGTTATTTTTTAATTTTTTGATGCCAACATATTGCATTTGCGATTTATTGCATCACTCACCTGACCCGAAACACACCAATTTGTTCGGTAGGGACTCTTTGACGGCCACAACAATGTTTCAACAGTGTAATACACAGGTTAAGTACTATGCTGTCAACTATTGTTAATGTAGTAATCTTTTTGAGTAGTTTCTGGCTGGTTGACTTCTGTTATGCTTCATGTTAAAAGGGAATACCTGCTACTTATTTTCTTTGACGTAAGTCTGAAGGATAAACGTTTCAGATTAGTATCTTATTAAGATTTTCCAAATGTATTCTTACACAGTTCTTTTGGTGACTGAACTTCAGTGACCGATGTAACGATGTGACTGTAATCAAACACGTTATGTTAGTTTTCTTCGTCTTGGTTAAATTTCTGTGCGTCATGGACATACCTAAGTTTTCATATTTGCCAGTTTTTCCTTCCTTACTTCTTACGTTATTATTGATATTGGTTTACTCGACAGCAAAAATGGTGCATATCACTGAGCTAAGCATGTCCTAGGAAAGATGGACACATAAATGACATACCAGCTAATGTGTTATATCTGAGTCTGCAAAAAGATAATTTTATTTAATCTCAAACACGTCTGCAGACCCCTGCAAGATTGCGTACCTGTACAAAACTCTTGCTCAGTTGTCTTTTCCTTACACTTTTTAGTACTCGATGTAATGCTAATGCATAGCAAAACAGTTTTACCATGCTGATCACGTACGCATACACACAACAAGCAGTGCTGACATTGTCAACACTCGGAACGCCTATAACCCCGAGGTAGCTGGAGCGCATGCACAGATAAACTAATTGGAAAATGCCGTTTCTACACTACTATTATAATAGCGGCTCAGATTTTCGAAAGTCTAACACCTTATTTTCCTTCATAGAGTTAATGCAGGGATGGGGGCAATTTAGAATTTCAAATATCCGTTAATTTTAAGTCACTCATTTCTTTGCATGGTGACCCCTGATTCTTATTCGTCATTTGGTGAGTGAAAGGTTTTAAGTTTCATTGAGGAAAATTTGCACAAAACTTTAAGGCCTTAACTTCCGAGGTGCATACTACCTCGATCGACAGTACTGGTTAGAATGCTTATCGCAATATTCGTCCACACAAGTACACTTGCCGACCTAATACAAACCGTAATCAAAGTGTGCACTGACCTTTCTCCTTTGACGTCTGCTGTATCCGGTCAGTCGTTCTTGTTGTGTGTTGTTACAGCTGAGGTGCCTGGAAAATATTCATTCAATCAACCAATTACCAACTTGAAGGTATATAGCGAGCAAATGTGTAAGACCACTTATTGATTGGCGATGCACTTTGCTTATATGATAATGATTTTGTTTTTTATTTGAGTCCATGGTTAAATACTGTTTTCTTTGGTGAAGGAATTTAAGTGAGGGAACATGCGTGAAAGTACAATGACTACTTGAATGGGTGACCAAATACATGACCAAAAACCCTGAAAGTGTTACCACTTCTTCCTTGTGGATTATTGGACATTTTCACCTTACAATACATGATTTTGGCACATTACAGGAGTAAAGTTACCAGTGATTATCATAGTCATGGTATGTTTTAACTCTTATCCCACTAGATGAATTTAGTGGCGTGTAATTCCCCCTAACTTCACGAAAGGTATGCACACACATTTGCAGTGAGTAGGCTACAAACAATAATATTCTGATTTTCACAACTGACAATCAAAATGACATGTCGAGTACTCAGTTATAGTTTTCCTTAGATTGTAGCACCTTCATAAACACTGTCAGATGTTAATTGACATTTACAAGAGACTTGTAAACTCTTCAACTGACAATACAGATGACCTCACAAGACCTTTCAATGGGAATGACCTGTGTAACAGGACAATGACAGAGAAAGATTATTGGCGATAGAACTTTAGTACAGCTACGGTCCCTCTATCACTATGATAGATGGACCGTGGTCCAGCATTCGAACGCATTTATATTTATGATCTTGTAAATTGTAAATATAATGTGTAGATATTTTCACGGTTAAAAGATATATACAAATATCACTGAAGCGTTCTGTAGCATTTACATCTTTTGTAAATATACGCTATTTCATGTCCTACTAAAGCATTTCTAAGGACTATATCTAAAATTACAGCATAATAAAACCTATAGGTAAACATTTCAAGCCTTATTCATGCTTGCTCCGTGTAATTGGCATCTCTTCCCTAATTTTACAATTCTCACGAAAAATGATTACTAAGGTGATGGAATGTGGTAGTGATTATATAAAACAGTATAAGTAGTTGATAATTTTTAGCAAAATATCACAGGAACCGAATGAAAGCTTTCTATCTGTGAACTAGTTCAAGAAACAGGATATTTTTCCGGAAAGACGAGAAACACTGAACAAAAATATCACAGTTGGTTACGCTTAGTAGGACATGATTTAGAAACCAAGCGTGTCGCTTAGCTCGAGCTACACGGGATAGACATACATGCATACTGGTGCATTTATCAGTACTGTACAGTACTCTGACTTATCCCAATAAATGAAGCTTTTCATATAATGTAAGTATACGCGTGTTGTGAATAGAAATTTGAAATATTCTAATATTTCCATAAGTAAGCAATCATTTGCAAATAAGATATAAACTTGTGTATTTCTGTTAATAAATCCTCAGGATATTGGGTAGGTACATGTGGGTAAGGGACTATTTTATTTTCATTTGGCTGTGATACATCAAGATAGTAAACGTTAGTACAATCATGCATAACTTTTTGAAATAAACAAACAAGTTTACAGTCCTGATGGGTTTAAAATAGGATCGTTTAGGTTACTGGAACACATTTCTTTTTAATATGCCCTAAAATGAAACCTTAAATGGGGTCACAAATACAATCGTGTATCATCTATCATAGAAATTATACAATTGATATCTAAGACTAAGATCTTTGAAATGTCCAAGATGTTGACTTATGCTGCTGTCAGACACACAACAATTGGACAGTCATCTATTTGATCTATTTGACAGATGATCTCATATCACTACAGTAGTTGCAAAAACCGTGATATTTGCTATTTATTCTAGGCAAGCGTGAACTATCCCAAGGGAGTGCTGTGTATCTCAACAACATGGGATAAAACAACTTGGAAGTTCATTGGTGATTTCTGTGAAGGGAAACTAAACCAGACACATGATGAACCATCTGAAGTTTTCTGCACTGTCCTTGATGTTGATTTGAGTAAGCAACAAAAGGAAGATGCAGCAAGTCATGGAGTTACGTTGATTCCAGCTACCAGACCAAAATGGTCCAGTCCTGCTGAAGATCCACCTGCAATCAACTGGCTTCTAAATCATATCAACTACTATCCAGAGCTGGCAAAATTGAAAAATATCAGACATGTGGTAGTGTTATTTGCAAAGACAAACAATGCTGCCTCTGCAATAAACGAAAATCTCTTCCCTCAAGCCAAACTTCACCCATTACCTTCTACACCTGTAGCGTTGTTTGTTGGAAATTCCTGGAATAAAGATGAACTGGGTCTGACAGGATTTCAGAGAACTCTTATCAAAGATTTCTGTGAAAGGAAGGCCAAGGCAGGAGAAGTTCTAAAAGCCTACTCTACTGTTCTTGATGTGAAAATCAGTGATGACCAGAGAAAAGACGCAGAGAGCTGTGGGCTTACCTTAATTGAAGCACAAAGGAGGGAGGGCATTGAACCAGAACACGATCCCCCAAGACCCGAGTGGTTGTTGCTCCATGAGAGTTATTACCCTAACCTTGGAGAGATAGAAAATGTACACTATGTGATTGGATACGCTCCAA
>LD353014.1:31086-48105 GCA_001465055.1 Ptychodera flava
AGACACTGATCAGAGACAAGGACAAAGTAAGTATCAATTATCAGTGTACATTTGTGAAGTTGAATTTAATACAGACATTTCATTGTTTATGCTGTGCATAAATTATATACTAATGATGATATGCACAGGAACGGTGATGAGTATAACACAATCCATTGAACAGCAACATTTGGGCTCCACTTTTACTCCAGAACATGCATTAATGTGACAACATCATATCATGGAAACATGTCTTACACTTAAACAAGTAATACATAACAGTGTTTCCCTACAGTGTCGACAATATAGCTGATATTCTGTCCTTTGTGAGTCATGTCCTTAATCCTATAGACAACCTGAAATTAATTAATTCCATTGTCCTATCGGTAATAAGGCCTATGAGGGCTTGTGCAAACTGCATATGGGCATTGTACACATGAAGATCAACAGAAAAAAACCATTAAATTTTATGCCATACGTCAACCATAATTAAAATATTATTGCAATCAAAGTCAACACATCTTTATCAATGAAAAAAGGGTAAGGAATTGATGGTTTTATGCATATACACGTAAAGTCAATAATGTGACAAAAGGTGCAAATTAATTAACTCCTGTGTCTTTTTTCAGGAAAGGATCAATCAAAGTTGTTACTGCTTGAGCTTGATCCTGAAGACGAAATCAAATCATCCACTGAGACTTATGTTAAATCACTATTCAAGCCCGAGAAGTATATCAGATGGCAAGGCAGGCGTTATGATATATTTCAAGCAGTGACAATGATAACAGACAGGATTCAACATATCCTATCCTCTAGACAGGAAATCTTGGCATTACTTGGTGTTACAAGGTATCTTCTGACGGACTTAGAGGATTTGGCCTTCTTTAGTAAGTAACCATAAATTCATTGAAATATGCCATCAATAATTTTCAATGGATTTAGCCCTATAGGCATATAGTTATTTATTTGTGAAGTTAGGATGAACTTTACCGTCAGCATCATGTTATCTTTATAAAACACCTAGTTTGTGGGGCTCCTTTAACATGTGATTCCAAGGAGTGGTTTTCCTTTCATGAAATGAGAAACCCTTTGCAAACAATGATTTATGAATGGCTATTTATCAACATCTGCTAAAATTTGACTTTGATATGCTACCGTGATATTTATTATATAATATGTTACAGAAGTAGAAACTGTATTTGCTGTATTATTACTGAAGTGATTGAATAATAACCCTGTCCACATGGAAACAAAGTGCCCATTGAAGCCCCAGGTCTTCCAAATATGACAAAATAGAACAATTTTCAGACTGTTTTTATTTCAGAATTGGCGGAACAACTTACTCGACATGGTAAACCAACTCCGCCGATTTCAACAGTCTATAAGACATTAAGCTTACAGGCTAGAAGCTTACTCCCATTCAAACTCAGTGAAAAACACCAAGATTATGACATCAGATACTTGGCATTAGTAAAGTCTGAAGTTCAGTCCTTACAAAATCAGCTTGACACATCAAAATACAAAGTTGAGTCTTTACAAAGTCAGCTCAACAAAGCACAATCTAAAGTTGAGTCTTTACAAAGTAAACTTGTAGGAGCAAATTCTAATTTTCGGGCATTATCCATAGACAAGGATGATCTACAATATAAGTTACATGAAGCCCTTATGGAAATCAAAATTCTACAAAATCATTTAGCTGAAGCTAAAGATGAAAAGTCACACTTAAAGCAGCAGTGTCAGGAGTACATGAAGCAGTATGAGAGTGCTGAAAAAGTAGTTTCTACACAAGAAAGTAATATTCATGCACTTAGAGCTAAACTGGAAAAGTTAGATCCCCAAAATATCGAAAATTTAAAAACTAAGCTTCAAGAAAAAGACCAAATACTGACTGAACTAAAGGCGACACTATCACAATTATCTGATGCACAATCTGACATTGAAATGAGGAAGATTATCGCAGAGAGTGTTCAACTTGGTGAAAATATTATCACTAGTGAGAGGAAACCAAATGGTGAGTTTAACATATTAATTTATAGTAATTGATATCATGAATAGAACATAAATGATAATACAGGGAGATTTTGATTGCATTTTGAAAACAAAAGAAGGCTTCTGAGCATTTTGCTCAAATAAGAAAATTTCGTGGGAAATTGTTTCCTCAGTCGAATCCTAAAATACATTAACTCGCATGCAGCTCATCAGTATACCAATGTACACTTTGTAAACTCAAGTGAATACTTTTGACCCACTCCATTAGTATGTCACATTGGATCAGGGGGCACTATGCTTGTTTTTAAATTACCGGTATAAAGATACATGCAGACATATGATGATGTTTTGAAACTACGCTGGTAAGTGGAAATATGCATGGTTACATGTGCATAATGAGTAAGATGAAAGTGCAAAGAAATGGTAGAGAATGCAATTGTTTTAGTGTCAAAGAAAGTTGATGTGATTTTACTTGCTAGAAGGGAGTCCAAGGGAAAATGTTGGCTTTAATTGGCACAATAATCAAGAATCCTTTTGGATGAAAAAAGTTGTTGGTTACATCAACTATCACCATTACCCTCTTCAAGCACTTGTTAAAAAATATTGTGGTTTGACAAAGTTGCAATATAAGGCTGCATTCAAAAACACGTCTGGAGGGGGCGGGAGATTCTAAAACTAACCTTGTGAAACAGCAGCATAATATATTACTAAGATGAAATGTCACAGAGAATAACACGTAATTTATCACACAGCTGCCACTGCTAATCTTACTGTGACGGAAACCAAATCATCGGCAAATGGTAAATTTATTCTTTTCCGGTGTTCTTGTGTCATTCGTATACGTAATTATCTGAGTTTCTGTTTTTCACATCAGAAGTGACTGTTATTACAGAAGATGTGTATACCGAAACAGAAATCAAAGAGACAGAGAAAGAGGGATCACAAAAACCTGAGATGAATGTTAAGGATGGAAGTGACATAGATACAGCCACACCAACACAGCCTGAGATGACTGGTAAGCATGAAAGTGAGATGGAGAAATTAGCGGCCCTACCAACACAACCTGAGATAACTAGTAAAGATGAAAGTGGGATGGAGACAGCTACAACAACACAACCAGAGATGACTAGTAGGGATGGAAATGAGATGGAAACAGCCACAACAACACAACCTGACATGACTGGCAGGGATGGAAGTGACATAGATACAGCCACACCAACACAGCCTGAGATGACTAGTAAGGATGAAAGTGAGATGGAGAAATTAGCGGCCATACCAACACAACCTGAGATAACTAGTAAAGATGAAAGTGGGATCGAGACAGCTACAGCAACACAGCCAGAGATGACTAGTAGGGATGGAAGTGAAATTGAAGCAGCCACAACAACACAACCTGAGATGACTAGTAAGGATGAAAGTGAGATGGAGAAATTAGCGGCCATACCAACACAACCTGAGATAGCTAGTAAAGATGAAAGTGGGATAGAAACAGCCACAACAACACAACCTGAGATGACCGGAAGTGAGATGGAATCAGCAACAACAACACAATCACAATCTGAGATTGCTACTAGGAGGGTTGGACATCAGATTGAGGCAGCTACAGTCCACACAGAACAAGCGCATCAGAAAGGTAATTAGTTTTGCCGGTAATGTACATTAAGTAGTAAATTAGCTAAAATGATAAGCAATATATTACTGATGTACAGAGTTAGGGCTATCAATATGCGAACCATTGAGTTGACAGTGATTTGGAGCACAAGAAAAATGTCATTACCACAAGCATATCTTTACTAAATTAGGTAAATACATATGATTTCTTGGTTACTTTTGGTTTGATGCAGTTAATGAAGAGAAAAGATTATATAGTGTAGGGATTACTGCTAAATCCATCACCATCATAAGAAGAGATGGGAAAGAGCCTTTTGTGACAATCTCCAGATATTTAAAATTATATAGTTCATAAACAATGTCTTGGACCCACAATATTCATCAATCTAAAGAAAGCCAATATAATATCCCCATCCTCCTGGATGTGAAAATCAAATCATACAGCTTAAAAAGTAATTTTCAATTGACAAGGATTTCTTAACTATTCACAGAGAAAAAAGATTCCACAGGTATTTCCAGTAAGTTCTTCAGACGCCTTACTGGACGTGAAAACAGAGGTGATGGTAGAATGGTGACTCTTGGTAAGTACAGTACACAGGAACAAATGAATTTTGTGCAGCTAATAAAGTGTTGCACGATGATTCAGTACCCCCCCCCCTTGGATGCCTGGTGGGGTATAGTGATACCCGGTAGTAAAAACGTTAAGAAAATCATGAAAGTGAAGAGATGACGATTCGGTCAGAGCAGCACAAAACTCTAAGAAGTTCAAGATGTCCGATCCATGTTTACAAAGTCAAATTAAAAGGAAAATTATTTTAGCTTATCTCTCACACTATAGATCTCACTTTTGACCATGTTATTGTTCAATCAACAGAATTATTTAAAACCTATGACCTCATAGGGCACTCATAAATTAATGACAAGAAAACCCTTAAAAACAATCAAATGTATAATATTTTGTTCTACAACCTACTTGAACATTTAAACTTTTCAGTTTTACAAAATTGCTATAACGCTTGTTCAGCATAAATTTTAGCACTCATTACGTGGACGTTATTACAATTTATGCTTGTTTGCCGTATTTTAAAGCAAAAATCGACGAAAGTGTTACTATGGCAACAAAATATTTGCTAATTGCGTAGTTCGTAGTAATGGGTACTACCTTTATACTAGGATAAGATAATCATAAAAAGTAATCACAAAAAGCTGTAATTAATGAAAATTGGGCATAAACTTCTGTACAAAAGATGCAGTTATTGCGTTGCCATGGTATGCAGTATACATAAGTTAATGAATGTAGTAATTATGATAAAAAAATGAAACAGTTAAGTCAAATAATTTTTTGTGATGCAATATGAGTTATATCAATATCTTTTATCACTTTCAAAGTACATGAGCTGCTTTGTGCAGCTTTCATGTATGTTTTATTTGCAATCATAATATGACCTTTGACCTTTCAGAGCACTGGTCAAAGAAGATCCTCTATGGCCATGAAAACCCAAAACCTGGACAAAGGTTCAATGATGTAAGAGGTTTGGCCTTCCACAATAATCAGTTATTGGTTTGTGACAGAGACAACAATATTGTAAAGATACTGAACCAAGACTACACATGTCAACAGGTGTTGGGCAGTTTCAGTGGTCAGTTTGCCAAGCCATTCAAGCCAAGGTCAATAGCTGTCTCTAGGAAAAAACTCTACTTCCTCCTTGATGACAATAATGTGCAAATAGTTGTTTGTGATCAAAATAATAAAGTTATCAGAATAATTACACTACCTACAGACTCAGATCCCCGATGCATAGCTCTTGTGAAGGGATTTGTTATTGTTACAGAGGTTACAGGTCACCGCCTCCTGAAGTACAGCTTGGATGGACAGTTTATTGCACAGGCTGGTAGTCAAGGTGCTGGAAAAACACACTTCAACCACCCATACTTTGTCACTGTCAACAGTAGGGATGTCATCATGGTATCTGACTATAACAATCACTGCATCAAGTGTTTTGATACTGAGTTCAATTACCTCTACCAATACGGTCAATACGGTGACAGCGATGGTCAGCTATCCCTTCCAGAGAGCATTGCTGTTGATGGTGCTGACAATCTTTATGTTTGTGACCAGTTCAATGGTAGGATTTCGATGTGGAGTAGAGATGGAACTTGGAGACGTCATCTATTCCAGCATGAAGGGATCTGGCCCCAGTACATGGCAGTGACCACTGATGGTGACAGAGTTGCTGTTAGAGGATTAGGCAGCAGTGAAATTTTAGTATTTTCTAAGTAGACAGAAACACCAAGATGATGTATAATGTCTACATTTAATCAAAATATTGAAATTTGTTCAAACGTTTTGACACTCTAATTTTAATCTTCACTCAAGTGTGACGAATTATCGAACAACATTTTTATGTCGCTCTCGTAACTGATAATCAGTTATTTCTCACATTTAAAATCGATATTTTCAGGGACAATACTAGAAGTAGTCGCTACATCTTTAGAGTTTGAACATAATGAATTTAATAGTTTCAGATGCATTTTCACTGGAAAAATCGAGTAACTTTGACAAGAAATGTATGACAATCGATGGCGATTTGTCAATATCAAAACACATGAGTCATGTCAACAAACCAATATGGGGGCTATTTTTAGCATTTCAAAGCAGAATTTTATAGTGAAATATTTAACACAATTGTCACTTTGGGTCTTGATACAAATATGCCAAAAGTAGTATTGAGATATTTGCGTCATTTTGTTAATAGGTGTGTTCTGCGATGAAAGCTTACTGGTTACAGAACCAATCCCATCACATCTCAACTCGTAGAGAATAGCGAATCAACAGTAATGTATGCAACATAATTTTAAAGAAAATACCTGACATCCTGTTATGTCTATTATCAAGTGTGACTGTAAGATTTCTACATGATGTACATAACATACACATTTATGTCAATTATAGAATCCAGGATCGTACGAATGTGATGTTGGCATGAGACCGTTCTGATTCACTGACGTACACAGACTGAGTTTGTATAGAGAGCGCTATAAAACAAAATCGCCAAACTGTAAAATGAGGCAATGAATAAAAGGAACAGCGAATTTCTATGTGAACAGCTTTTTCTTGTCAGTTTATTCATTATTACACTTTAGTAAATCATTTTGCCAAGGAAGGATGTTTTCTTCCAGTAAATCCAATGCTTCAGTCGTGTTCACGATGAACTGTTGGCGATAAAACAGGACAAAGTCCTCGATCCTCCAACATCAACTTCAAATGACAACAGGCAGAATTAGTATTTTTTACACCTGGCAAACTTCAAATGACAACAGGCAGAATTAGTGTTTTTTACACCTGGCAAATTCAAAGTTCGCTTGGCCTGGAATCATGTCGGGTAATGTCATGAGGTCGAAGAACCAAATAAAGTACTGACCAACTGAATGAATCAACGAAAATAAGTCGTGCTGATTTCAGTAGTGCGACATGAATAACAGGTCTAAGGTCTCCAGAGAACATCGCCACTAACGAGCAATACTTCCAGCTTTCGTTTGTTAATAAACTTGGACTATTCTGAGTCACAGCATGATTTAATTCAGTTGAGACTATTATACTGAGACATTGGGACTAATGTTCAAGAAAAGCCATGTGTAAGGTGGTGAGAAACATAAATGGGAAGTTTTGATGTAAATGTATATAATTATTGTCTTCAGAATGGGGAGATCAGTTGCGTATATGTGTCCATATATTTTCAGCATACTGTATTATTTCACTGTCCCTCCACCATTTTCATCCTTAATATCCTGTAATTACCATACGTTTAGGCTTTATAGGCTAGGTCTGTCTATTTAATCTAAGACTACACACATAAATGGTAATGTATGCCACATTCTTCAGAAACTGAAATGGCATATTCCTGAATTCAATTATTTACAGAAAATTTAAACAAATTATTAGTAAACCTGTTTAAGTTGGCAAATGTCATTCAGAAACATTTTCATTTTGATTATTCATTGGCAAAGCAGCTAAAGTCACAAAACTACAAGTTTATATTTTATGCAGATTTCATCTACAGTTACCCTGTATAAATGTAAATGCCTGATACGTGTCGTACTTTTGTTTTGTTCAGTAATACTGTATAGACACCTATCATCGAAATAAAATTACCACAAATATCAAAAGTCTAAATTTTTTTTAAGTCCTGTGATTGGCAAAATGTTGGTGTTCATTACATCTATCATAATCGTTTTCAAGAAACTTAGCTGTTTAATCATCATTATGCAATGATAGGCACTGTACAACGATTAGCTGCAAATGTATTTTATACAATGCGATTGGGATGAGAGTTGAATTGCACGTCAACGTCACAAACCCTTCACTCTCCTGTCATTTTATTTTCTTTGTACTGTATGTGAAAAGTAGTAAGGGCCTAAGGCCCTATTAAATACCCAACTTAATATAAGATTAAATAGAATAACAGGAAACACGCAGTGGGTACCATTGCAAAATTATCATGATAGCTATTTTTCTCGTACGTGAATTCTTGATATGCAGTGTAAGTTTGGCGTTTAACAGCCTCACTTCCATTTGTTTCATATCCTTGTTTCTTGTACAAACACGATTGGAACTAATTTGGGATGGTTGGATCTTCAAATTTCTCAAAAGCGTTTGGTGCTCTATAGCCGAATGTTACAATATTATAAATTACTCATGAAAACAAGTGTGTAACTTGAAAAGAAAAACAGATGAGCTTACATTTGCAGGTTAAAACGACCTTATTTCACCATCCAATTATCCCAAATTAGTTCAAATTGTGTTTACAGTATTACAGACTGAGAGACAACAGGAAGAACTGGCTGACATCCACAGAGAAACAGACAGGCGGACAGACAGACAGATAGACAGACAGACAGATAGATAGACAGAGAGACAGACAGACAGCGATAAAAACAGACAGACAAGAAGACAGAAAACATACAGCAGATTTATCTCCAGTAATCAAATGTATATAGTATGTTTTTCGTACTTTAAACTAATGACTATATAGCATTCTTCCGTATCAAGGCGCACGGGGACGTAGTACCCTCCAAATAATTCTTTGGGGTGTGTGTAATTGATCTGTTGCAAGTATTTCTTCAGCAATGAAATGATAAACAGATTTTTAGTAGTAATGTTCTTCCTGGTGTTATCATAGGACGAGTACAGAAATTTCCAAACGTATCAACAAATGCCACTACTAATAATTAATCGAATGAATTTTCATATCGCTAAAATTCCAAGAAAGACGAAGTAATTTTCAATAAAGCTCTACAGGGTAAGCGCACAGTGGTCTACTAAACCAGATGATTCGTGGTATCCTTCTTAAAAGTATCAAGACACTTAATGTAGGTGAATAAAATATGGTGTTATTCGGCAAGGTATGCCTTCCAATCAATATATCACATAAAATTTAGATTGTTTTGTTTTGCTTGCTTTGACAATGCACCTTATCTTGGTGGTTTAAGTTGATAGGAATCTCTTGAAATGCTTTTTTTGGTGAAAAATGAAAAAATAACTTACCAAGGTGTTCGAGGTGACTGGTTATTAACGTTTATCAGTAGCTGTCGCAATGTGCTATATTTCTTCAAATACTGACAGCGATGCTTCCACTTACAACACGAGTCCTCTACGAGATTTAAAATCTTTACTGAGTAGCAGTAGAATTAACACGACAACGCCACCTGTACATATCAGAATCGGACAAATCTTCTCACACTAGGATGCCCATCTAGGTAAATGACTGTCAGCCTTGAGATCCTAATATCAATGCCACATTTGAGTGGGTATATAAAGTGCATGCGTCATTCGACAAGATAAAGATTGCAAAATGATACTTGTTTTAAATGTCACTCAATAATTCACTGTTATTTTATAATGGTTTGGCTAAATTTCACTTAGTGCATATACCTACATATCCAAAACCAAATTTCAAAATTAATGAACAAGCTTTGAGATTTTGGCCTTCAATAGAAAACATGTCCCAAAATTAAAGAAAAAATAACGTTTTTAGAAGCCTGGCTACCGCCACATCTAGGGTCCTGTAAATATAATTTGAGCGTTAAATTAGAACGTGATTTTGGAGAAGAATATCATTTACCTCAAGAGAACTTTCATGTTCATACTCATTTTTTTCGGCATGAACAAGAAAAACGAATAACATAAAAATCCATCGTCAATTTTATGCACATAGCATCCTTAATTTATCAAAATAAGACATGCGTAATTTTTCAAAATTTATCTCAGAGGAAAGAAGCATGGCAGCCTATTTGTCTAAGGAATGGAGTTCCCGAAGATTAAGAATGAAATGAATTCTGAACAGAAGTTGATGAATAATATCGGAAGCACGCGGAACATTGCCAAGTACTTTATTAGCCGCCAATTTGGGTCAACATTGTTTCTACCATGTGAAAAATAGAGTCTCTGCGTCACTTATAGTCTGGAGATCGACATGAAGGCATACAGTTCTATGATGATAAGCTGCATTTTGTGACTATTTCCTGCCAGAAAGGACCCCTTTCCTCCTTATTATACTGTTTGAACATGGTGTCAATCATAGATCCGTCATCGACATCATGTTCAAGATAGTTTGTGTTTCGAAAGCGATAGTTTTACACGTTTAAATTTCTTGTACTTGGCTGAAGGGAATCTCTGTGCCATGTATGTAGTGTTGCTTCCTACCAGTAACGAAATGCAATCATATTGAACGTTACCATGCCCTTAATGTTCATAAATAACATTTCAAAACATGAAAAATTTACAAGCACTTTGGTGTAAGACTGTTGATATGACTACTACTGTTGGTTAAGTAGTTAACTACTTTTCTTTTAATGTGTGTTTGTATTGTTGTCAATGAATCATTCGCTATGCATGTATTTGGGTGGCTGGACACACACATACAGGGGGATTTTATTATCACTGATATAATACACCTTTTAGTCTCAAACACTCTTTAGACCCCTAAAAAGACTAGTACGTACACCAAACACCCATGTAACACTTTCCTTTCCACTTTTAAGTATTCCATTGTAATCATTCGTATCTTACGATTTGCTTATTCATAGCAAAACAATTTTATTATGCTGATCACGTACGCACACCTACTGCTAATAGGGTGACTTTGTCAACACACCGAACATGCCCATGGCCGTAAGTAGAGCGCATGCGCAGCCAGAGATATTGGGAAATTCCCTTTCTACCGCTCTCTGAACTTATAGGAGTGATCGTTAGAAATCTAAATTTGAATGCTTCACGAAATGTCCGTCGATACCGTGGAACGACAGAGAATTTTCCTTGAAACCAGCCTTAATGGAGAGACAGTTAAACCTTTCTTACAATAGACTCGTATAATAAATCATGTTGACTTTCAAAATCTGTACAAACTAATTACAGGTTCCCCAGTGACTCCAATTATACACACTGTCGGTACTCCCTTGAAACTGCAGTAAGATTTTCTATCCATTATTATAAAGTGGAGAAGGTTGCATATTTTGATTGCCATTGTCCCCTATGCTGGTTCCTGGTGTGGTCTCTACGGACTGCTTAGGACTGGTTTGGCCAAGTTCGGCGTGGCTCTCTTCCTCCACGTTGAGGCTTAGAGTCACGCTGACATCACGAAAATCAAAGGTTAATTTTGGCCACATTAACACTTTAGTACTAAATTAGTATTGTCGTTATCATAAAAACCATAAAGTAGTTGATGTCAGGAACCCTAACACAACAGTACTCCGTCCAAAATACTCATCTTTTGTGAATGGTATATCTGCTGAGGATAAAAATACCATGTAGTCTACTTAAAGCACATTCTGTTGACCCAACCAAGCATATAATCTGTGATGTAGAAGTATGACAGGAGAAGAATATTTTGCGAACGATAGCACTGTTAGACTAGTGTAAGCCATCGACCTGGTTAAATAGTGGGCAGAGACAGAGAGAGAGACAGATAGACAGACAGACAGACACAGACAGACAGACAGAGACAGAGACAGAGAGACAGAGAGACAGTGGGGTAAGGAGTTAAAAAAGTGCTCACCACTATACCCGAAATACATGGATGGCGCTCTTTGATGAAGTTGACTCTGTTATTTATTGTCCCCCAAGAGACCAGTACAATCCTTTTACTTCAATAGCATTTCATCGACCCGTCAACATTTACCTTTTCATTCATAACTAATAGCACAGCGAGTTCGAGTCAACGTATTCTCTGTCCAAGCGATGACAAAATTTGTGTAAAAATTATACAGTATTTATTACAGAATACATTACATCATTTCAAAATAAAATTCAAACGTCACACACTACAACAGAAAATCAAGTAAATTGGAATACAGATCCTTAATTTTATGTGGAAGTACAAAAGTGGCTTTTTATGTGGTGTATCTTACAGAGAAGCATGGTTTAGTGGCCAAGTTGTGTTCTATACGACACCCTTTGGTATTTCCTTTGCATGCGAGGATTACTCTTTTGATTACTGACACGTAAGGACATTGGCCGGTATGACTCCTTCCCTGTTTGAAGACTAAGCACATGAACTAATGAAAAACATCATAGAAGTGTTAACCGCAAATGACGCGTAAAACGTGCATAAAATAAGACTTTTCGAAAGACCATTACCAGCCGACGATTTTTTTATCGTTGTAGTCAACGGAATAGATTAGATATATAGTATTAAAATATGCTCAAAGTGAAACGTCTTTTCTGTGATGCGACTTGGAGAGGGAATATTATATCTGCTTATGAGCATATTTACATAATAAAACGCATAGTTGTAAGTCTCAAATTGTCTGCAGATAATGATTAGAAACATGACGACATCATACTGAGACTTTCAATACAAAATCTTTATTTTTTTCGATCAGGCCAGACAAATTCTGCCTGCTTTGCTATGATACAGCTTGGTATGAATAGCTTGACACAAAACTTTATTCTTGAGTGGCATTGTAGACCCGAAACAAAGCGTCTGCTTGCGATAATGGGTCTTGGCATCATTCAAGCAGTGGTATAGCCACAATATAAGGTCAAAGGCTTTGTTGTTCTAAAAGGAGCGACAAACTGTTATTCCGAGCCTTCATTTTAACCCTTCATATTAAAAGCAACATAACGCCCCTTTTAGAACGTAACCTTTGACCTTGTTTCCATCCTATGCATACTTGACGTCATCAGTTTTTGGCTACATCATTTCTTGAATGGACGAGTTCTTCGCATCTCACTAGGTTCGCGCTTTCTTAATTAGCTGTAACGTTGAGTATATTTTGAAGACTTTCTAATGCTCTTTATAAAACGTTTACTTTTTCTAGTCCCGAAGTCAAGTCCTGGTTTTCAACTTATCATTACAACCTCCATATCTGGTTATTGTTATAACCCGAATTACAAATAGGACGACAATGCATTTGTGCTTATTGTGCAGATTGTGTTGTGTTGTCAAGGCTGTACGTTATGTGATAACATACTTTAAGAAGAAGAATATGAGGGTACTTGTTTTATGGAACAAGAACAATGAAATTATTTCAAACGGCACGGCTATTAGCCTTCCCACGCTTTGACAAATAGCATTTATCGTTCTGTGGCCCGTAGGATGTAGTGTTAACTTGCTGATGATGTAGCAGGCTGCATAGTCACAATTTGACTGAAAGTGACCCGTAACTATAGTCTATTTGCCAACTTTGGGATTTAAACATAACCAAATTACTGAGATGTTTTACATAGGAAATATACTTTTTCACAATACTTTGCATAAACAATTTGATAAACTGCATAACAGTGATTCACAAATATTAGTGCACCGTTCAATGATGAAAATCGTTTGACTTTTTAAAGGATGTTTGTTCGTTTTCATGGAAATAAAAGCATTTGATTGTCATTTGCATATTACCCAATATTTCTCAACGAAAACTATATATAAGGGAGGCATATCATAAAAAAAAAAACATTTTAAAAAGCCCAAACAAGAGACTATATACGCTTGAGGCAGAAAACTGTTTGCCCCATTATGTCAGGACTATATGCCAGATAACAATCAGGCATATAGTCCTTTCTTTTGGCTATGATATAATAACTGACTATTAACTGTGCTCTATCGCACCTAGACTGACTTTTTGATACTTCAGACATTTTAAGAAGACTACCATGCACTGCAAATCGTGATCTGTGCTGGTGTTAGGAAATGCCTTAATTCTTAATTATTTGTTTTGTTTCAATTTTCTCGGGTCTAAAATGATGATTTCAGCTATTTTCATCGGATCAAGATTTTGATTATGATAATGTTACATTGTCTCCTAAATGGGGACCAGATGACCATCCTCCAGGCTGGAGAGATGGACTCGAGCACCAGATGACCATCCAGGCTGGAGAGAATTAGAACTCTTACAAAACAACCATCCTTCAGTATAGAGAGCATGACACTGGGACCAGATGGCGATTTTCCAGGACAATAACAAGGACATTACCGACAAAACATACAATCTCCTCACTAATACGGCCATAGACGGTCGGTTCATCGGTGATCCTGTCAGGTCAAACGTGAACTACCTTTGGATGCCTGTCCCCCTCCCCGACTCAGGTCAACATGCATCCTGACGTATTTATGGGGTCCTAGTGAAACTAAATTAGATCATTGATTTCTTCCCACATACTACCATAGAATATGGCAAAAAAGTCCCCTTCTTTATTGATGAGGACTCGATTATTAGTATTTTGTTAGTTAGATTATTTTCTGTCGTATTTATTGAATGGTTCCTGTGTTGTTCAAAGAAAAAATGTCAGGCAAGCGCATAATCTGATTTGTGGAGTCGCAATTATTTTTCAACAAGAAAAGAGTTAACCTAGCTGATGGAGGTTTGAATCTGT
This sequence comes from Ptychodera flava, assembly GCA_001465055.1. Lineage (NCBI taxonomy): Eukaryota > Metazoa > Hemichordata > Enteropneusta > Ptychoderidae > Ptychodera > Ptychodera flava. The sequence continues at coordinate 45,533 of LD353014.1, forward strand.
ATGATTGAATCTGTTTGAGCATGTTCACGTTGAACTCGAAAAAAGAGGCTCATGGGAGGATTGTCTGACCATATTATGGTCACTGTGACCAAACGTGGGTGACTGTCACCTCATACTTGTTCTTCTCTGAAGAAAGGACAAGTTTGTTCGCCAGCTTTATCTAACAGCAAATCGATGAACATGGTAAAAATCTCAATGGAACAAGACGAATACGACAATGTCGACAAGTACTATCTCGAGAAGCACGGATTTAGGACAACTTCTTTCAGACTATAAATGATACTTCATTTGATATCTGCCTTTTCTGATGAGTACCATGCAGCATATAAGAGTCTCATCAGGATAGTACCTGACATGCAAATGAAATACGCATTTTACCAGCGAATCGATTTGGGTCAAATCCTTCGCCGTTTCAGTGCTAACACAGTGAATATTTTGAACAATGCTACGTTAGAAATTCATGTACATTCTAACATTAGTTCTTAAATTCGTATGCGCAATGACCTCGAGGGCACAGTATTGTCGGTGAATGTGGGAAAGTCCCTATCGATGCTCCGACACAATCTGTTTGTAATGTATGCAAACTTTATGTGTACATCATGTTTAGAAGTAAACTCTAATATTAAAATGTCCATCTTGGTACATGATGGCCAGCCTTGAGATCGCAATACCGATCCACTTTTTGACTTGATGTTTACGTGCATAAGGCCAAAGTAATTAAATTCTTTGTTTTGCGTCCCAACCCACTTAGGTTTTTAAGGTTTTCATGAAAAACACACACAGTGTATTTGAATAGGAAATTTTAGGACATGACCGCTCAGCTTTTCTGAACTAAAATTTTGTTACAATTTTTTATCTGCTGCAATCAAATTACTTTGTGTTAATTTTCTTGTGTGTGTTTTTCAGCAGCTTAGACGCGTACCTTTTCCCCTTTAGAGTGGACGCAAAACAAAGAATTTAATTACTTTGGCCTAAATTTCTTCGACTAGTCAGGATTGCTAAGTGTAATGGGTTTCACGTGCCAGTGACAATATATTTACAGTAATTTTATCATAGACCAAATTGAAATCAGTGCTTACCTTTACCAAATTTCAAAATCGGTGGAAAAGTCTTTTGGTTTTCGCCCGTAATGAAAATATCCTAAAAATTACGAGAACGACAATTTCGCAAGATTTTCAGAAATCTGACTACAATACCATCTTGGTTCTTGTAAAACCAACGAACGTTACATAGCGACTCCAGGCATTTTTTTACCTCACGAATATATGTATTTTCATGCTGCTATGCACATTTCGCCACTGATATGAAAAGGAAAATATATCAAAAATCCATCGTTCATTTTGCGAGACTTCCAGGAGTCAGTCGCATAACCTTGGTTTGACCTGCGTACTTTTATATTCAAATTTTCTCTCAATTAGCCTATAAACTTTACTACGACCAACTTCTATTCTTTGGTCCGTCGTACAGCAGTTAGTGTCAGGTGTTTTAAAAATGTTATTTTACATTAGTATATATGTTCTTATGAAACAGTGTCCCGATATCACGATCCCTGGCAGCAATTTATACCTTGTCACCTTGGATGAAGGTGTTTCATGTCGTGTCATTCTTCAAATACAATGGTTCCCTATTTGGGAAAGTTCCAACATGTGATGCAGTTCACCGTTTATGTAAATCACATGTGTGACGACGCATGTTCAGCTTGCAAAATGCTTACATATATCACCAATAAAGTATTTTATCACATACATAGACCCAGTTATCCCTATAGTATGACGTCACACTATAGGTATATGACTACGATGAATCCATATTCCACATGTGGTGGATATGGGACCCAGACTACTTTTAAAACGTAAACAAACAATCAGCTGTTCAGTTCAGAACTTATTTTCAAATCCCTGAAATGCAAAAGTGGGAGGGTAATGAAACATAAGGAAATATGGAGTATTAAAGTATATGTGTAGAACACAAAATACCGTCGATACTAGAATTTTTATGAATTTGTGTTTCTTCGTCGTTGATTTCGATTGAAACGTTTGATTTGTACACCGCTGACATTTTAACGGTATGTTACCGGCATTTTGTGTTGCCTACCTCGCCAAAATTGCCCTTCTCGGTGTCCATCAAACAACATAATAAGCATAGCCGATAACCCAAGACACGTGCCAATCATCCCTACAGCAGTAAGAATGTTTTCTGGAGCAACATGGACGGGTTTCAAGTTCAACATCACGATCAATGCTGCCGCGGCAGTCAACCAGTCGAGCCCCCGGGGCGAGCCGATGAAGCAAAGAGCGTACATTATTTCTGACACCAATGACGATACTCCGGACTTGAGATACGAACATTTTGTACGGTGCTTTCAGTTTGTAATTTTATCTGGAATTTCATTGCCAAATTTGTTCCCCTCTCTAGTGTGAAGGAACAAGTTTGTTCACCAGCTTTATCTAACAGCAAATCGACAAACTTGATAGAAATATCAATGGAACAAGACGATGAAAATATGACAATGTCGACAAGAACCATTGCCACAAGCACTAATTTAGGACAAGTTTTTTCAGACTATAAATGGT
>LD353014.1:57739-94483 GCA_001465055.1 Ptychodera flava
ATAATAGTTTGTCATGATAGGGTGGTCAAATAAATAGAGATAGAGAAAGTTCTAATTTCCGTTTATGGTTGACTTGGTAAGGATAAAATAAGATTACTTTTTGAGGGAAAAAATAGAGTTGTCAATTAAAAGAGTGGTCAAAGTGATAGGGTTTTTATGGTAAAGCTGGGCTGTAAGATTCCTCATGTGCTATTTATAGCAGTTATGCAATCTGTGTAAACAGTGCAATGAAAGTGTAACATGATTCCTTTTGATGACCTTGAACTTCTTAAGTTTCAAACATTTGTCTTTTCAGTGTGCTTTCTCTGAGTATGTACAGTCTCAACTTATTCGACAGAACTTACTTACAATGTTAATTTGAAAGTTAAAATGTGCTTGGTTAATAGGATGAAAATACTGATATTAAAAGATAAATCAGCTCAAGATTCTTTATAACCTGACAGATATGCTGTTTTTTTATGACGTAAATCTTGATTTAAGCAAGTCTTGTTTACTTTAATTAGAATGTAATTAACTCTCGTTTATTTGCTATTATAGACTAATATAGTCTGATGAAATATGCAAATCTGTATTTTTACGAATTTTTTCCATTTTTGGTCAGGCCATCCTGAAATGAGCTATCAAAGATATCCACCTTCTTCATCAATACATGTGTCACAAAAGGTTATTCTCTACATAACACAGCAGAGCTCTGTCAACTGTTGAGCCGCTTGTTTTTTCAAAACTGCTGGTCAGACAGCTTTAATATTTGGTTTACATGTCCCTAGGATGACCTTAGTGAGATAATTTCATACAGTCAGGAAATACTTAATTTTGTATCCATGTCTAGAGTAGCTTCAGGGACAATGGCCCTATGTTTAGATTCTTTGAGTGTCAAAGAGGTGTCAAAAGTGAGATTAACCAAAAAAACTGCTCTGTGACTTCAAAAGAGGGGTGCAAATATGGCTTGTTTTCAACATTTTTGACAGAATAACAGTTTTCCTACATAATTGTATACCAATTTAATCCAACCTTTGAAATGAGATATGCACATGGAATTTTTACAGCCTATAAAGATTACAGATAAGATTTGTATGGCACAATTTTCCTGTATTTGAAGTACTTTTTGAAAAATCACATTTTGAAATTTGAAAGAATTTTTAATAAATTTTTGATATGTAAACCCATGTAAAATCATAAAAACAAATTTTATTTACAAATCCTGCCGCACAAATCTTACAATGACTAGTGTCAACATATTTATAACTAATTTGGTAATATTAATACTATCCAATTATTATTAAATTCAAATATGTAAAAAAAAAAGAAAAATTAAATTTTAATATTTACTGGTGTCATATTTCAAAATCATGGCTGCAAATATACAATTTTCATATTCTTTGGAGAAAGTATTAACTAAGGGAGTTATCCTGAAAATTTGAACTAAATATCTTGATTCTAACACTTGAAACTTGACATTAACTCTGAGAAAAGAATTGGTGCAAAAATAGCCTTTCCAGCCACCTTAATGTTTAGATCTTGAGCAATGTGTACATGAAAGACAGGTTGGTATTCTCCGTACTTAATAAACGACACAATTTTCTGAAATAGAGTTTTGTTTTGAGGAGGGAAGGGGATTGACACCAAAACTCAGGAATTACAATTCTGGTGCATCAGCTTTTATGATTGACGACCCCTTATCACATCAGAAGATCTGTGTGTTTTCTTTAAGCAAACCGCCAGATATAACAGTATGATAGCTGTATCTACAGTATGTCCTTCTTGTTCTACCATTGTTTTAAAGTTTATCCTTTAAATGTGCCGCATCTATCTTCAAAACTTATTCGCACAGAAGGTAGTATCTTTCCATAAGAAAAGCAAACCATACCTGTACTGTCCTCCAATTCCAGGCGTCAAGAGAGCATGCAGTGAATTTCTAGAAAATCAGCTTGATCCAACAAACTGCCTGGGGATAAAAAAGTTTGCAGAGACGCACACCTGTGAAGATTTGCTGAAGGCGGCCGAAACTTTCAGTTACAAACATTTCTCTGAAGTGGTGAAGCAGGAGGAGTTCATGGGTCTCAGCAAAGAAGAAATACAGAAACTGACACAGAGTGATGATGTCCAGGTGAGACTTGACCTCTCCATGGTGATTCAGTTGTACTTGACTGTGGAAAAATGTTAGGAGTCAAACCAGTTGAATTGTCTGACAGGACAAAAATCCTGATAGTTTTGGCATATGCAAGACTATTCTCAAAATGGTTTGAACATTGCATAATTAACACCCAGTTCTATTTCTTTAAAAAATATTGCAACTTGTATTGACGTTGATAATACAGAAAGTAAGAAGTACGCCAGTGAGCAGAATATGAATGGATATGTCATCACTTTCTGCTCACCTATCTGACTGTCATCATATTTTGATGATGTCACCAATTCTCATGATGACGTCATTTGTTTGCAGTTTGATCAAAATGGTTTCAATTTGAAGATACTCATTCAGAATACATTGAAAAATTGCCTAAAACAGATAACATTTTGAATTTGAAATGTTAAATGGCACTAAATTTTCGTACTATTTCACAGATAGAACTCCTGAATTGAATCAGTCATAAGTCCTTGCAGACGAGGTCAGGGGACTTATAGATTAGGTGGCATGTATGCGTGCGTCCTTGCGTCCATAGAGATATCTCTATGGCAGATTTGCTTCTTCATTAGTTTTCTAAGTGAGCCAATATTGCCGCCAGACAGCCATTTTGTTTTAATTTTTTTTATGCAGACGTTCCCAGACTGATGTCATACAAACTTGGTACAAGGACAACACACTATGACTGACAAATGCTTGTCAAATAATTTTGCAATGCAACCCAATATGGTAGTCACATGGCAATTTTGTTCTGATTTTTTCATGTTCAGAGCTGTTACTCATACATTGATTTCTTAAAAATTGGCGCAAGGACAACACACTATGACTTACTTGTAAAATTATTTTATGATACGATCAAACATGCTTCTTGGAATTAGGTGATGAATCTGCCTGAATCTGTATGTGTACAAATCTGAATTCATTTTCATAAAAGAATGCGATGCACAATGTAAGACCACGTGTCTACCCAGTACCTTTGTGCTTTAATACCGTCATTTGTTAGTCCCCTTGGATGAAGTCCAGGGACTTATAGATTGGACTCCTTATGTCCATCCATCCATCTGTCCATGCATCTGTCTGTCTGTCCATGCAGATGTCTCACACATGCCCTGGTCAATTACTTTTAAACTTTGAACAAGGATAATACACTGGCATAAATGATTTCAAGTTTCGTTTAGGAACATTTTAGCAAAAGTTTAAATCTTTCAGTGTCAAGTTCTGCATTACCTTATACCATCAATCAGTTATTAATGTAAGATTCTGTTACCCTAAATCTTATTATTTTCAGATTACCACGGAGGAGCCTGTCTTTGAAGCTGTGTTGAGTTGGGTGAAATACGACGTAGACAGTCGTAAAGAGTTCCTACCAGAGTTGCTAGCATATGTCAGATTGCCTTTGCTATCACCGAAGTACATCACAGATACCGTAGACACAGAGGTAGGGGAATAGCACTGCAGTCCTCTACGTTGAACTCATGTGCAGAATCACAACAAAGTATCATATCTTTCAGGGTATTTTGTGGATGTTGTTGGTATTAATAGCGCTGATTGCAATTCAGGTTTGTTACTTAATATAGCTGCATGCGCAAGACAAAATTCAGACAAATTTTATTGTTGCATATGCGTGGCTGTTGTAGCAGCTTGTAGTCTGAGTGTGACCTTTAGTATCTATTGTGAGACTAGCAGGAAAAATATTTATATTTGCATATTGATGACAGAAAAATGACGTCATTTGCAAGCAGGGCTATTGGAAATGATAAATGTTACCCCAAGTTCAGTGCGTACATATGGAACAAATTAAGAATGATGTTGTAGTCCTTTGTATTCACAAATATGGAGCGAGGCCAACCATTTTGTCCACTGATTTATCACTGACATCAGTTGCCAACATCTCAGTTTCTCACTTTTAGAATAATTTCTGATTCATTTGTTCTCTGTGTATTTCTGCTGAATTGATCATTTTATCATCTGTATGTTACAGTAATCATGAACTCTTTTTACTCTGAATCATTTTATCAGCCGTTGATCAAAGGCAGTTTAGCATGCCGTGATCTTGTTGATGAAGCCAAGAGATTTCATCTTAGGCCAGAATGTAGAACTGAAATGCAAGGCCCAAGAACAAATCCCAGAACAGGTGAGAAGTACAAAAAGACTATTTTACTAGATCATTGATGGTGAACATTCAACTGAGAGACTGTCCCACGTTTTTAGCTCATATTTGGTATTGATATAAATACCAAAAAGAGCTTATATGGTTAGTCGATGGCATCTGTATGTCTGTATGTATGTATGTTGGTATGTATGTGCGGATGTATGTCCGTCACACAAAGGCTCCCATACCGCCAAAGCTACCATCTCAGTATTTTGGTGTACAGGTAGATGCAGGGGTTGAGATGTGACGTTGTTCAAATGAACATGTCAGTGTCAAAAATATGCAAATGAGGTAAGAAAAAGGGGAAATCCTGCAAATGTGCAGGAGTTGTGGCAGTAACTGAAACAGCCCACACATCTGAGTAAGAGGTTTTTGACCTTTAACCTATTTGTATGCAGGGTACCTATTATGTGTGGGAGTGGTGGCAGTAGCTGAAACAGCTTATTAGTCATTTCCTGTCATTGTTTATGAACTGTGACATATTAACAGCCTGCTGAAACCATGGATGTCTATTTTTGTACATCCATGGTTGAAACATTCTCTGCTATGCATGTTGCTAAAGTTGACCTCAAGTACCTAAAGTTTCAGACGTTATTTAATTTTGTCATTCTTGTTTTTCTGGTTTAAACATTTCTTGTTGTTTTTCTGGTTGCGCAGAAATCATTGTCATAACATCAACGTAGAATTTTCCTACACTGAACAGATAGAAACAACACTTATTGTTGATCTTTGGTATGTACCGTAGTACCAATTCTGATCAAATTTGAGCGACACCGTATAATTGCGGTATTTTTTTTTACTATTGACAATAAACGCCTTGTACTTGAATTTGATTTCCAATACACCAGTGTACCTGGCTTTGATAACCACTTTGGATGATAATAAAGTACTTTCTCACACTATATAAAGTAATTTTGCCTTTGATAATATAGCCTGATCAGGCTTGGCAAATGGAAGTGAAGAGCTCCCTCTAGTGGTCTTATTGTTTTCAACCTGAATTGGGTGTGTAGATAGGCTAATCAACTGTAATCACAGTTGTTCACTTCTGGTGGGTAGCAGTTAGTTGGTGTTACTGTGTACAAGCATGGGACTATCAGTACTTCTGGGTTTTCATAAATGCAACAAGTGAAATTGCGTCCTAATAACATCACAGACTTTTTTAATATCATTAAAACTAGTCCATTCTTATCATGTACATGTAGGGTCTGATGAAAGGCTTGTTGTAGTGGGTGGATTTGGTACACAGCAGTCACCTGTGGCCAATGTAGAAGAGTTTGATCCAAAGACACAGTCCTGGAGATTTCTACATGTAAGTACTCTTGACAGTTCATAATTACTCACATAAATTCTAAAGCCAACTGATCAGCAGAATTATTTTTGTACGTTTTTAGAGGTGCACATCAGATCACAAATGTATTTTAAGTCCATTACGAGTTGCAAAAGAGCCAGAATTTCTTGATAATGACAAATCTTGAAAAGTTCTAGCAGTAATGAACAGATACTGACAAAAACCAAATCAAGAATTACTTTAAAAACTTGAATATTCTATGTTTTGTAGCACTGATATCATCTCAAAGACATTACAGCTATTTTAATTTCTGTGGTTTTTGACAGAATTTATCAAAAAAGAGACGGTATGTAGCAGCTGCCTCCCTTGGCAACAAACTGTACATCATTGGAGGTTTTGATGGCATGTCCAGACTTAACACAGTTGAATTTCTAGACTACAACAACGAAGATGAAGGTTGGAACTCAGTGGCACCCATGAATGTCAGGAGAGGTCTGGCAGGTGTCACTATTCTTGGAGGTAAGTGTTCTGTATGCAGAGGCAGACAAAATACTAAGCCCCGCCCTGTGTTCTGTCCTGCAGAATTTTTGTTTTGTTCCTTTTCTCTGCACAGATTTTCAGCTATGCCACAGTAAGTACATGGACAGCACCGATTGTGAAACAGATGAATAGGACTGACTCGTAATGATGTCATAGTTCCCCTTTTATCAAACAAAATAAATAAGAATTTATCCCAAGTCTTTGAAATGAAATTCAGATATAACACTTACAGGAGTCACAAAATTGGCACTTATTCACCACCACATGATGATTGACATTTTTAATATCTCATATCAAGAGATCAAACCACTGAACTGCAGCAGAAAACGGGCGTAAAAAACATGAGAAAATTTGTCAGAATTTCCATCAGCAGAATCCAGTGTTGTGCATGCAATGCTGTGTATCAAAAGCCTATATGAAAGAATGACAAGGTTAGTTTCACTTAGACAATAAATGACAATCAATTATCCTGTACTCACAGACATGATATACGTAGCTGGCGGCTTTGATGGCATCATCCGACACCGATCCTTGGAACGCTATGACCCCCACATAGATGAGTGGAGCGTCCTATCTGAAATGGACACAGGCAGAGAAGGTGCAGGATTGATTGTGGCCAATGGAATGCTCTATTGCATCGGGGGGTACGATGGGGTGAACATCCTGAAGACAGTGGAGAAATACGATCCGGCGACAAATCAGTGGTCAAATGCAAGTTCAATGGGGACCAGGAGATCAGGTGAAGATCATTAATGTACAATTAATCACAGACATCTATTACTAAGCCAAATTTTTCATCTTTTGCTGTTTTATTTATTTTATAAGAATCTCTAGAATATAAGAGCTGACCAGGACTATCAACTACAATATTTTGTGATTGTTCTGTCCTACCATCAGCATTGTAGTCATATGAAGTATTCAACTTGTGTGAGGGTTTAGTACCTAAAGAAAAGAATTAATTTTCATGAAGATCTTAGATCCCACTGGTTTGATATTTGAGGTGTCATCATTTGAAACTAAATTCATAGATTTTCCAGCAACACAACGTTATCTGTTGTTTTAATGTATAACGTCCTTCAGAGGATTAAACTAGCAAATTCCTATATCCAAATTGAATCTAAGTGCGTAATTAATGCCTTTTCAGTGCACTTCATGATATTCGTATTCATAGATAAAAAAAAAGGTGTTGATACAAACGGATGACTGTTCATATATACCAAAACTTGGAATATATTCAATGTGATTTTTGACAATCAGTTTTTCCCCTTCACCACCACAGGAGCTGGAGTTGCCCTGTTGAATGATGTGATCTATGTGGTAGGGGGATACGATGGTACATCTCATCTGTCAACGGTAGAATGTTACAATCCCAGGACGGACAGCTGGTCGCCAGTCACCAGTATGACAATGCCGCGCTGTTATGTTGGAGCTGCGGTCATGAAGGGAAAGCTGTACGCAGTGGCTGGGTAAGTCAAAGGTCATCTCATAAGTCTGTGAGAAGGACTTCAAGAAAGCTGCTACTTGCACTTAGGCTTCTCAGTTAAGTTTTCAATCAGCAACTTGAGTTTTCTTGTATGTTTACATTGCTCTAGGAGCCAGAATTAAGTTAGCAACTCAATGGTGGGGTCAATGCAAACCTGCTTGGAAGGTACACATCCATTGCCTGGCATTGTTTCACTCAAAGTCAGATTTTACTTTTCATGTATTGTGGCCTGCCATTTCTTCTAATCACTTTCAATGAAATCTTAAAGTTTAAATGACCACTTATTGAGGTCGGTCTTTTTAATAAGCATATGACCATTTAGAAGACTTCAGTAGGAAACTTTGATCCTTTTTCGGATAAAATTTAATACAGATTTAAGCAGGCAATTGAACATAAAAAGTAGTTGTGGGTCATTCCTTTTTGATTCTACATATGTCAACCTTTGTCTCCATAGATACGACGGCAACTCCCTGCTGAGTAGCGTGGAGTGTTACGACGCCATGACTGATGCATGGGAACTGGTGCCCTCCATGATGATACAGAGATGTGATGCTGGTGTCACCATCATGAGGAAAACATGACCCTTAGAAGACACGGCCTGACCTTGAGGTCAAGGATCACCACCAGCTCTTAATCTAAACTTGCCATTGTTGAACTGTGTTTTTAGAACTCATGGCTCTGCATTCCTTCTGTGTAAGCACAACGAAGCACTTCCACCTTAGCTACCGTCAGTGTGAACAAACAGAATCAGTGACATTAGGAAAGAGTCTATGAGTTAGATTATCCTTGTGTGCCGGAGTAAACCAATGCAGTGTTTCCCAGACCGGTTGATTTTATAACCAGGTGATGACTGATTTGGCGTGGGGTATCTGGCTGTGAACATGAATTGAGAAAATTCCCTGTGTCCCAACAAGAAGTGATGTCATACGTATTTGGCCAGTAACAGACCTGAAATAGGAATAATTCCTTTTTACTGTGATAAGTTATCGTAGCACTGCTACTGTCCAGTTGTTTCGTTCCTAGCATTGAAAAGTTACAGTGTGATAAGTATAACAAAACATTCATTCAAATACAATGCAACACAGAGTGAACATCCTTTCCACACTGGTTACTCAGTGGCTGTCATTACTGACATCCTTGAGGATGTAAAGATCAGTAAAAATTTGATGATGTGATACATACATACCTCAGCTTACTCTGTAATCCAGTCACACACTACTGAAGTGTTGTCGAATATCGTCTGTTGGTTGTAGATCCTCATAGATGAGAATAGCAAAGGGCAGTCAATGCGGTGCACGCATTGCATCTACGTGTTACTGTGAGAGTTGCTCTGTAAAAGTGTTCAGTAGTCAAACAGTACTGTTTGGAAGATTAACATACAGGTACTTAACCCTTTCACCCCCAGTTCCCTGTATACAGGTCCAACTTTACCATAGAAAACAATGGATTTGGGACAAACCATGGTGGTGAAAGGGTTAAACAAAGACAAGTGGTTACAAAGTTCATAAATATTTTTGATGCAGCATTTGCTATTTCAACCAGTTTAGAAACAAAGTGTGTAAACTATGATTGGGGTAATTTATTTATGTTTTTCATCATCAACTTCATTCTGATTTTGGCCGTAGGTACTGAGTCATCGTCCATCATGTAGTGTTTCGCCCTTTCACAACTTATCTTTGGGGAGAGGTCTACCCTTTCCTTTGTATCACTCATTTGTGCAATAATTTGTTGAATAGTTTTGTTTACATGTCAACAGAACAGTTTTAAACCAACATTGTAGTGTTTTATGTATATTGAGGAAAATTATCATAACAGGGATTATACATAAGAAGGATATACACCAGTTTCTATATGGAGATACCAACTGAATTAAGGTAGTATGCACCTCGAAAGTGAAAGACTTAAACTTTTGCTCTAACTTTCCTCAAGGAATCTTTCAATCATTCTCTTTCCAAATCAAGAATAAAAATAGGGGGTCACCATGCAAATTTTGGTACTAGAGAAACAAATTACCCAAGATTTACCGATATTAAAATTCAAAATGGCCGCCATCCCTGTGTTAACTCTATGGCGAAAAATAAAAATTTTCGAATTTCAAAAAACTAAGCCGGTACAAAGTTTTCTTTCACCAAGAGCTTTAACATGAACCCCACATGTGGTATATCAGAAGAGAACTGTAAAAGTTTGAAAGTCTGAATGTCTGTCCCCGAGGTGCGTTCTACCTTAAGATGGAGTGATTTTCAAGACTGCTGTTTTCCATGATTTGTTATTACCATTTCCATTTTGATATTATTTGCCAACAGCAATTGTAACCTTTGACCCCAGCAACTACCAGCAGATTAGTGTCATCCAAGTAGTTTCAAAATACATTAGCACTGTTCCATAATGCTGCTGAATGAAAAACAGCAAACCTTATACCTGCTCAACCCTCTTTCCCATACATGGATCATACCAAATGATTCAAGACAATAGGGCAATTCCTTTTTATTGTATCTAAAAGGTTACACAATCAATGCAAAACTTTCTGTTTTAAAGACTCTGCCACCTTGGATTTTTTTTATCAGGAATTTTTAATTCAAATTTTTTTACATCAGCTTAAATTTGTGTGAATTATTTTTTGCACTTCAATTTTGCCCCCAATTAGTATAAAATTAATTGTCAAATGTAAAATAGTTTGTTCACTATGTGTTCGGGTGATGAAGGTCTGAAAATGTACCTGATGTGATTGGTTAATTAATGACATGTACAAAACTTGAGCACTTTATGATCACTTTTTCAATGTGATTAATTTGGTTGTATAATGTCATGTGTAATACAATCACATGACTTCAGTGTCATCCAGGATATCACCGAAGCTGTAATAGAAACTACAGCACAGCCTGGCAGCGCACAACACCCTACTACACTTTTGGAAAGGGTACAGAGTATATTACAGCGTTGCATTTTTGACCATGGAAACAAAACCAGCCTTTATTTAAGCTACAGTGCCTGTAAATTGTGATTTATTTTCCATTATCTTTGAACGGCTACAAAAGAAACAGTATTCCTTCTATCCCAAAATGGTGTCAATATGCCCAGCGTTCAAATTGTCATCATAACTTGTGTGTACATTATGTTATCATTGACAAATGAATTCTAGTCCAGACTAGAACTCATATTTCCACCATGAAATTGATACATATGTATATTGTACATGATGCAATGTGCTAGGAAGACTGTCACTTAGTATTAAAACAAACTTTGGAGATTCATGAAAATCACAAATTTGTTTTATAGATCAAGAATAGTGACAATATCAATAGTTACCGGTAAAGCCATTGTCCCTTTCACACCACTGTGACAGAAATTCTCATTCTTATTGAAGGAGGTGCCCAGGGACTATTGAGAATTTTTTTATTCAGTGGCATTTTTTATTGTAATTGGGAGTCAGGAGAAACATGCAGTAATCTGGGGACAGTTTTAATATTGCTTTTGCAAAGCAGCGTGGGTGCACCCTTGGAAACACAACCTGACACTAGATGGCGCCATGACAAATTAGTTGTATGCTGGAGTTCCATGTAAGGCTCAATGTTCATTTTCACTGGTGAGTGTATTGATTGTCCTGTCTTCCATTGTCATGTTTATCAATACAAAATACTGGATACTTTGTACATATTTTAAATAAAATGAGTTTCCTGTTTTTTCAAGCTGATATGTGTGAGATTTTTCCTTTGAAAAAGCAATGGCTGCAATTTAGTGGCTTCAGCTGTTCACACAAGGCTGGCTGTGACCTAACTGGTGAGATTGCTGTAGCCATGAAGTTCATGTTGCATTGTTACTGCAACACACAAAGTACATCCATAATGAAACTAACACTGGCTTTCATAAAAACTCAATGGCTTGTTGCCAACTGTTGCAGTACCCCTTCCTTGGTTGTGTTTTGTTTGGGAGCACTGAGATGGGCGACAAAACAAACACTAGACCAAGAATCACCCCACCTTGACAGTTGGTGCCTGTCCCCTGCTACCCAACACCACAGAATTTCTAAATACAACCAAACCAATGGATTGGCAGGTATATGAATGGCAACAACAAGTCGCTGTCTCTACATACGCTGATGGAAATTTTCTACCCTTACATGGTGGAATATGCCTCAAAAGTGAAAGACAATCTTTTGCTTAGACTTTCCGCAAGGATGTTTCCAATCATTCTCTTTCAAAATCGAGAGTAGAGATCAGTTTTCCTATGCAAAAATGTTGGTACCAGAGAAACAAATTACCTTAATTTTACTGATATTTGAAATTCAAAATGGCCGCCATCCTTTTGTCAATTTAATGGGAAAAACCAGAGTTTCAATTTTCACAAAAAACAACGCATGAAAACTTCATTACTCCAGGAGCTTCAGCTTGAGCCCACACAAGGCGGCCAGAAAAATACTCTAAAAATTTTTTGAAAATACAAATATCTGTCCCACAGCGCATTCTATCTCAACATTGTAGATCACTTGGCAGAGGAAAGTGGTGGATTTCTGTCTTAATTTTATCACCTGGAAAATATCTTGAATGCTGAGATACAGATAAGCCTGGTGGACAGTCCTATTCATGTGTCAGTCAATACATGTTTATGCAGAACAAGCTACAAAGTTTGCACCAAACATGAAATAGAATGGTACTTGCGATTTGGATAAAGTTGTGGAAGATACTGTAGAAGACAATGGATGTGAGATTGCACATTTGTGGTAAAAATTATTAGATTCAACGATACAATGTCAACAACACAAGAAAAGAGAGCCTGTTACTCATCTCCTCCAGTGCTTGAAACGTTTACCATTGACAAATCTGAACATTATGATATTGGTAACTTTTGATCCAAAACTTATGTTTGAAGAAATGTTTTCCTTGTGTATGGAAAGTTGGCCAATATCAGAACATTACGAAATACCCATGTACTGCTCATTAAATTCAAAAACACAACGATTCTTTTGCTTCTTCCAAATGCAAGCCCCGCAAAGAGATATGAAGACATTAAAATGTGCTTTAAATTAAACCACTCTTTCTTGTTCAATTCAGTGTACATACCTTCATTCTCAAACATCCACAGGTCGCAGGTAGGTTAAAACATTTCAGGAAAGACACACATCTGTTCAAGATCGTTTTATCTATTTATTTTCTTTTCACCAGTGTCCAACACAATTTTGTCATGAGATCGAATTTAAAAACACAATGCATCCTTTCAGATCTAACAAAAAAATACATTTCTGTTGTACAAATCAAACCAGCCTCTTGGTAGATAATTGCTCAAGTAATGTTATATTGAATTTTACATGTTCCCATGTTATTGCTGATGAGAAGAACATAGTTGTTTTGAAAATAGGACTGTTACAGAAATGTTAGCATCCACTCATAGTATGTTTTTTTCAGAGAGTTTGGCATAAATGGTTAAAAAATGTTCATCAGGGGAATCTATGGCATTTTCACTGTTGTCTCTTGTAGAACAACAAATATGCGTTTTCTTTGATGAGGCTGCTATTGCATTCTTTGTCCATATCGGTTACCGGGGAAACAACGTCATCATCAAATTTGTACCACTTATCATCTGGTGCCAAACAGTACGAGATGTAGTGTCCACACGAGGCGCCCTGGCCACCGAGATGTAAACATATGCCATAGAGGTCGTACGTGTTGTTATTGACGACGCCCGATTCTCGGTTCGTGAAGGAGTCAAAGACCTGGTCTGCCAGGTCAAAGTCAGTCACTGGTATGTTTATGGGGATGTGCCTCTTACGGGTCGTAAGCCTGGTTGAGTCATATTGAAATCTCATCAGTTGAACGACAAGACACTCTGGCAGTTTCCGTAGCAATGACCTGCGCTGACCCGGCACAAAACTGCCTGAACTGCTGCTGCTAGTGCTGCCAGCGTCATTGTCCATGTCTTCGTGGCAGCCATTCACCAATCTCGTGTCGGAGAGGCTTCTATTCGTACGTTCTCTGATACGAAGTGATCTCCGCCTCCCTTTCCCCTCTGACATGTTCCGGCTTCTGTTTCCGCTCGTACAGGTGCATGCCAGACTGTCTTGACCACTCAGTTTTTCCACATTGCTGAATTTTTCGAAACACTGATACAAATGGATGCTTGGATCCTGGTCGGACAGGTCCTTGTATTCCATGATTGGCACCGGCAGGACTGTAAATGTTTCCATCGTAACCGATATACGATTACACATCAGGCAGCGTCTGACATCCACCAGCTGACCCGTAAAGAGCTCATCGATGACTGAGCCATTTTGTTGACAATAGCACAGCCATTCCAAATCAGACAATGAGGTGACTGCATCTGAGTATGTGTCCACGTCTAACCCATTCGCGAATTCAATTTCTCTGCGATAATGGTCCTTGAGTTCACTGATTCTGTTGTTGCTCAAATCCCCGTAGACGAACTGCAAAACGCTTTCTATATTCACAGCGGCAATACTCCTGGCAACCTGGCTGCTTTGATCGCTGCTTGTGGTGGCAGCACTCGTGGATGGCACTGCCACTTTCTTGCGGTTGAGGATCGCTTGTAAACTACTCAGCAGCCAGGTCAGAAACTCCGCAGCGTCTTGCTGAGATTGCACTTGGTGAAAAGGGTTTGCAATTAAACCAGGGATGAGTCTGTTGGCCGCACAGCGAAAGGCCGTAGAGCAGATGATAGAGTTTGAACTGCTTCCCGGTTCAACATTCAGACTTTGTAGAAGATTGCACATGGTTGACACAAATGCCATGTCCACCTGGCTGGTAATGATATTTGGCACTTGGTCCACCAACCTGGAAGCAAATGATGGGCTGTGAGCCAAACACTGTAGTATGGAGTTCATAAAGCAAACGTTCTGCCCGCCATTCTGCAGGCCTGGTGGTGTTGCCACCGTAGTACTGTATCCTAAACAAGACCACAGCCTGTCCTTCAGATTCGTATCGCTGTTTTGTCCTGAATAAAGTTTTGGGAAAGAATTCGAAAACCTCACATTGCTCTTCAAATCAGCAACCCTCGAATGAGTAACTTTGCTATCTGATGACCTGGGGCCTACTGCAATGCTCCTTTTTGTTTCTGAATTATCCCCGAGTTGAATAGGCCCTCGCTTCTGGTGTATGTCCTGCCTGATCAATGACGTGTGATGTTCGTCAGCCAGTGTTTCTATGCCTGGATTATGACTTGTATCAGGCATAACAAGAACACCTCTGGCCGATCCAGACACCCTCTGAGCTTGGCTTAACCGTCCTGGAGGTTGCCGTTTCTTTTGAAATGAAAGGGTGTAACAGATTGTCATGATGGTAAGAGCCCATAACACATAAGGTTTGTGGTCGTAGACAGCCATCACTCCACTGATAAGTAGGAGGACCAGAGACTCAGAAAGCCAGATCTTGTACTTTTCTCGAAGAGACCTGCAAAAAGATATGAGAATTTGAAATTAAGAATTTGACAGAACTCTCAAGTATACGCTTTGGAAATCATGACATTGCTGTTATCAAAAAACAAAAATAATGTTTACAAATCTTTTGAGAAAAGTGGCCAGAACTTACAATGTGATATTATCACTTAACAAGAACAAGTTTCACTGCACTGTTCAACATGAACTTTTCTATTGGATAAGAGCATCCATTACTCAACAAACTATTGTTCAGAAAGTACAAGCAAATTCAAAGGGCTATACAAAGTATCATAAAAACCTTTCAAATCACTCACACTAATGATAGTGCCATACATCATGTGTGTTTCAATAAAGAAATTATTTGTGGGAGATCAAAATCTGTCAACAGACCATATATGTGCATTGTGTGTATGTGTGTGTGTATGCATATATATACATATATATATATATATATATATATATATATATATATATATATATATATATATATATCATAATTAGCACTCAGTTGATTTTGAATTATATAGAACAGCTGTCTAAGTATTCAATAACCACGTTCCACCTTTCACTCTACAGTGGCAGAGGAACAGTGGTGTTTGACATGATATACCAGCCAAAGGTCATAACAGTGTCGATAACGATAAAATATTTTGCATATTTTACTATGTTCCATTTTGGATCACCTTTTTTATTTTATTATTGGAAGTTTGATGAGGCACCACAGCAATTTTAAATGCCAGACAACGGTAGCCCTATTATTGTCATTGAGTCCAGGATATTGACCTGTGGTCGTCGTTTTGGGTACTTTTAATACAAGTTAACGATATCGCACTGCATTCACTGAATTTCTCGTCACAATCCAGACAATCCAATGCCGTCAGCAAATGTTTGTTATGCGGTCAGGACAAAAATGTCGTTTCAAAAAAATAGTTACTGTTGGTTGTTGAATGATCTTGGGTTGCATTGTTGTGCTGTGGCCTGGATCTTGAATTTAACAGATTAAACAGATTAAAGCTTTAAAAATTGTGTCAAAGAGTGGTACTGCTGTAAATTGCTGATCGCACATCAAGGAGGTAGGGACGACCTCCTTGAGCACACAAACTGCCTCCATAGCACTTGCGCCATGTAGACTGGCAAGACAGAATAAACCCGGAAGAACACCAAGTAGAGTGCATCAACAGCAACATAGAACTTGTCCAGTCAACGCAATGAACATACTTCAAATCTTTACAGAGAATGAGCCAACGACGTTCGTAGGAAAAAGTACTTCCATATACATGTACGGAAGCCACCTAACTTGCAGAATCGATTAGATTTAGTAAGTTGACAGTACAAACGTATGTACGGCGCTTATCTGACAAAACGTGCTTATCTGACAAAAATAACTAATTACTGCTTGTAGCCTTACTCATTTGTGGAAAGTAATCCCTCACACAAAAGTCACAATACTTCGTCTGTTAAAACATACGAATGACATTTTAATTACAGAAGTCTAAAATCACAAACATCACAAAATAGCCATAAAATAGTTAAAAATACAGGAAATTTCATTGATTGCGTAAAATCGCCGAGCACCTCAATTAACCACTGTGTGTACATCCATCAACACATAGAGGCTGTCTTAAGGGGTAGAGGAGAGGGCACGAGGTCACATGAGGTCGTGCGCTCTCACGGTGCACGGTGGCGGGAGTATCAAAATCACCACATCACAATGCGGCAATGGCAAGCAGAGTACTTTTTTCTTTGTTTTTCATCACCTTCCTCGATCGCTAATTTTGCCATTTAAGTACATAAATTATATTCAATAAACATGCAAGTGGATGATAAGAAAAGCACCTACATGTTGCAATACAGAGTTATCTCCATTAGCCCTGCGTACGATGCTGTGTGTTCCGCTACAGCTAATCGCCCGGTGGCCCGGGGCCATTAGCTGTAGCGGAACACACAGCATCGTACGCAGGGCTATATCTCCATGGGCTCGTACAGTACTTTGTACAGTGAGCGAGCGCCAGCCCGGCCGATGGAAGAACAACCACAATAAAAAACTATATGTCAACATTTTGAGAGTAGTTTACAGAAACAAAATCCTTCGTATTAACGTTAAATTGGCACACTCTGTGTACACAACATCGTACGAAGCGACGACATGTACCGCGCGCATGAAGTGCGCTGGCTAAAGTGACTCCCCAGGGTATTGCTAAAAAGAGTTTTGTCAGATAAGCACGTTTTGTCAGATAAGCGCCGTACAAACGTACGTACCTTGTTTGGCTGAGGAATATTTTTACCACAAAGTCCACGGCCATATATATGGCAATTTCCAAAAAAACACGACTTGCAAGGCTCCATGGAAAGAAATTCTCGGTGAGAAGAAGCCAAACTGTTTCCATGGAGACCGCTGGAAGTTTCATTTTAATATTCGACTGCTACAGCTAGCTGCTGATGAAGCCGTCACGTCAACATGGATTATGAAGAAGTTTCAACACCACGTCACATACGCTAGCCCATGTTGTGCATAGTAAAATCATTTAGTTGATGTCAATCGTGTGATTTCTCGATATAATGGCATTCTGATCGACGAGGGTCTCCAACTCTTGACTCCTAACTTCGATAAGCATTGGCGTCTCCGTTTTCTCTTAACTTGGTGGTTTTGTTCGCGTTCGGAACGCAGTGCGTCTGCATAGCTTCCGCGTAGCCATGTTTGGACAATCGCTTTAACGTGCGCCCTCTTCCAGCAGGCAAAGAAATTCTTTCTCTCCAGAGGGCGTACATCAAATTCCTGGAAAAGGCCAAAAAGGTCCACTTGATCCTTGATCCATACAACACAGCTAACAATCGCAAAGTATTTTGTTTACGACCACAGGGCAGTCGTGCTCAACTCTAACTGAACACGCAGCATTCGTGTGCCGTTTGCATTTGAACACTGGCCACCATGTTGACAAGATCACAAACACAGAAGACCTGAAGGTAAGGTATTGCGTAGGCAATGTTGTACAGTAGCAGAGTAATTGATCAAATTATAGTATTCCAAATTATGAATGAATGAGGAGAGCCAGAGGAAAGTGATCGAAGTTCACTATTTCGCTGCTCTGGGGCTGACTCCACGACAGGTGAAAAAAAAATCCGCCTTATTTGATTTAATACGCCTACGCACTTACAACTTTGGACAAATCAGAACACAACCGCCATCATTGTAGGTACAAGCATGGAGCTTCAGTGGACTTTCAGCTGACAAGTAACCGTTGGTTTGACGTGTATACACACACGTCTACCATGTCTATGGGCTGCGTAGGGACAGAGCGGACTTGCAGCCAACAAGTAACTCTGGTACAAGTACACGCCAGGTTTGCTCCCCATTTTAAGTTGGCTCAGTTCAGAAAATCGTTGATAAAAAACCATGAAGGTAGAACAAAATTGTATCAAAACAGGAGGGGGAATCTTCTTAAGGTACACATCAGACAACATTTGAAGGCATTAAAAATGTCATTTAATCACTAAAAGCGCAAATTGACTTTATGTAATAGTTACTTATACGAAAGAGTTTATCAGCCAGATAGGTGGAAGGTTCACACTGATATAGAAGACCTTGTTTTATGGTTTATTCATATGAATGTTAAAAAGTGAACACACCAGATCATAGTTAAAAGTGCATTGCAATTTTTCAAAAGGTTACCTTATGTGGGGCTCATTTTTAAACAAATACATGTATGGGATCTGAAACCACATAAAGAAAGATAATTCTTGTTTTTCACCAAGTTTGAAAAATTTTAATACAAATCTTTAACATACAGGCATACTACATTCGCTATCCATACTAGTACATGTTGAATAACAGCAAAGATTTAAAAAGCAAGCTTATCATTCAACCACAGTCCCTCCATGGAGAGCTGTTAATCCACAAAATATTCTCCTTGTAAATCTTACAGAGTTTCCATTATCAAAAGGTGAAACTAAAATGTGACTGACATATAAAGCTTATCTCACTTTCAAAATGTCAGCTTATTATGACGATGTCAGACATATCTATACGCAAACAGGATGATCAGCCCGAGAGCATAATGTCAGTAGCTTTTCATATCGTGAATGCTGTATGTGATTATAAAAACATGAATAAGAAGATTGATTAATGAGATGGATGAGTGAAATAGGCGGGTGATTCGTAAACTGACATCGATTTCACACAATACATCAGCTTATAAAAACATAACACTGGACACTCTGGCATACATGTCATGAAATGTGTCCCTCGTAGTCCGAGTTCAGCATTGCATAAAGTTTGCGAAGCAGATTTTGTTACTTCCTTAGGCACAGAAAAACAACAGGTTCAATGTCACATAATGAGAGTCAAGGCATGAGTGAACAAAATGAAATTCCACCCAAGGAAAAATTACATAGAATTCATAAGGCAACAAGAAGAATTTGACAGCATCGCAGATATTGAATTCAATTACATCATCTCTTAATTTACTTTAAAATTTCAGCCTGTGGACATTTAGATCCAAATTATAATTCCACGTGACATGTTTCCATAGCAATTTATAGTGTATATGCCAAATATTGGAAATTAAATCAAGAACTGACCAAACATCAGTGATGCAAAAATATTTCTCTCTCCTTGTGAATTGTAAGAATTCAAAATTTCAGGATAGGATGAAGGGTTTTATTTATTTTCTATTTCCAACACATCTGCTTTGTAACTACGTGTATCAGCAAATGAGTGCTGTAATGTCCCAGTATTCTAACACATTCACTGTGCTATTTTACAATTTTTCAGATACATTCACACCAACAGAATATCTGTGTCGCAGCCCTAGGCTGATCCGTCACCAGCAATGGCTTCATTCAGTGTTGTTGTCAGCTACCTCATTGTATTGCTGAGTTTTCAACTGCACTACCTGACAGTTCAGGTAAGTTATAATCCGTCACATGTTTCACCTTTCCCACACAAATACATCTATATAATCTTTCAAAATTCATTTAGTCAGAGAATTTATTGCTGTTACTTTTTATTGCATTTCAAAATGAAACTCTTGTTCTTGAAAATAAGTGCATGTCCTTCCTGGCACTGAGTATGTTGCCATGAAGCATAATCCTTAACAACACGAGCCAGACAAAAATTCAGTCGTCAACAAATAATATTAGACAAAGCATACATACATCATATGAAAGTGTAACACTGTGACTTGGTGTTTCAATATAATTTTTGGAGTAAAAATGAAATTAATAATTGGACCTAACAAAACAAATTGTGAAATGAATGGAGCACTAGATAGAATTGAATCTTTCAATTTTTCAGCAAGCCACCTTGCACCGAAGCTGCAGATCATAAAACTAAGTTGTTCCACATGACACCTCAGGCACTGCAAATGAAGTAAACAGCACTTACAATTCATATTGCTCTGGTATTTCTTAATTTATCATCGTCATACGGGTAATGATCAATTCTGCTTGTTACTGTCAGAACTGTGTCAGAGCTGACATGTAGCCTACGAAATTTCAAGTAACAGAAAAGTATGTTTTGAAGTTGCGAAAAAGGAAAACTGACAAAGCTTTCAAAACTTAATGGCAACCGAGAAGAACTTCATGCTTGGAAAACTTACACAGTGCCAACAAATCAAGGATAGCGCTAGGATGATGAATCAAAACTTATATTTGCAGTTTGTTACATTGCGGTAATTTTTTTCTTGTCAGAGTGCCAAATTTACCAAGAGATGCAAAGAAGGTCAGGTACGACTCGCCAAGGTGGACTCTGAAGGCATGGAGGTCTGTCTGTATGCAGGTAAATATGACCTGGTTGTTTTGAACTCAACTTTTTGAACAGTTTGCCAGTTATCTTCATGTATAGTGTTATCAGTTTTTGATGCTAGTGTTTTTAGAACATGTGAGAAATGTCTTGGATGAATTCAATTAATGTTTTGTTATTAACCGTCCTAACAACTATCTACATCATTGTCCATGTGCAAAGAATCTCTTGGAAAGATCTGCCCGACAAAACAACAGTAAGCCATTTCTTGTGGCATATCTTGCCAATTTAAATTTACATGATAAAAACTTACATAACATTACCCAATTTCGGGGAAGTTAGTCGAGTTTTGAGATTGTTTTCAATGGATGAGTCAAGGGTCAACTTTACTGCCCAGCAGAAATACACTGATTTACATATTTAATTGTTTTTGAACACTGACGAAAAAAATATCATCAAAATCTTATTTTGTTTATTTAGAGCTGCAAGAACTTATACCATATGGAGACATCAACTGCGGCAGTGAGATTTTCAGTATGAAGAGTTTCCGAAAAGGTGGCCATACTTATTTGGCAATTGCAGACCGCGATAGAGGTATTGTAACTTTCTCAATGTTTGGTTAACAGTCACACAAAAACTTAACATACAACCATGAAGTCGGTTGTTCTGTGTGTGGCATTTGTTTTGTCCTGAACCAAACTATGCTAGGTCACGGTAGTTGAGTGGTATCTGGGCAAGCTGTTGGGTAAGAGTTGGCATGACCTTTGACCCCAAGTGACCATTTGTTGCCGGGCTGTACCTCAGTCCCTCAAATAAATGTTTAGCTCATATACGGTATCAGGATTTGCCAAATGTGTAGTTGACACCTGCTATTTGTCCGATTGTTGCTTTTGAGCTGCTTGAACATAAAAATAAAAATCATCCATGTGGAGGGAGTGCATGATAATCTTTTTAACAAAATACTTCCAAATCTAAGAGTTACCGCAAATAGAAGCAAGATTCAGGAGTGATGCATCACCAATTGAAACAAGTTGACATAAGTTTTTTAAATGCAAATTTGCACAGATGCCAATGAAATCTTGATAAAAAACCAGTACATAAACCTGTGCAGTTTCATTTTCTGTAGTTATCATGAAGTCAGAATTTTGAATGTCCATGTCTTTCCCAACTCTATTTATAGATGCTGTCTTTGTGTACAAATGGGAGAGGAGGAAATTCGAATTAATACAGGAAATAAGATCGGAAGCAGTCTGGAGTGTGGAAGTGTTCAGCATTAGCAATGTCACTTATCTCGGGGTTGCTTCATACAGAACCGGAAATGTGGCCTTCCTCTACGAATTGAAAAACACAGACTTGCTGACTTATCCCGTCATCTATAAGTGGAATGAGGGAAATGAGACGTTCTGTGAATTTCAGACGCTTGACGTGGTGGAAGCAAGAGGTTTAAGATTTACGCAGCTCGAAACAGAGCAGTTTGTCTTGTTCGCTCTCAATGGAACCTACGCAAACACACCGGTGTACGAATGGAATGGACAAAGATTCGTTCGCTCTCCCGAAAAGCTCAAACAGAAATCAAAATATGCGGTATTTGTCCAGCATGATGATCACAACGTTGTACTGCTTGGCAGCGATCGCAGTACCACCATATGGCAGTGGAGCGGAGTGAAGTTTTTCAAGAAAAACATTTTGAAGATCCGCACTGGTGACAGCACCAGCATGGACTCCATCAGTTTCCATGGCAACACCTATGCATGTTTCATTGATACGAAAAAGACTTCCAAGAGACAAATCATGATCAAAAAATGTCGCGGAAACTATAAAAAGCATTTTGACGACCTGCAGATGCTGCAGGGAAAGTATGCGACAACGTGTAAGTTTTTCGAACATGCTGAACGCTTGTATCTCTTCTTGGGCGGTTACCTTGAAGCTGCTATCTTCTCACTGGACAAAACTCACGGGCGTTTCACACGGGTGACGAGCATCAACGATGCCACTCACGTTACGGCTGTTGAAGTCGTCGATGTCGGACACCACGGTCCTTACATCGTCATGAAAATGAAGAGCAAAGCTGACCAGAGAGCTGGGGACGAAGCTCATGATGTCTGTCGGTATTACAAAAGTGAAATCAACTACCACACGTGAAACTCCTCGCGTATCCTGTACCCACCATTGATTGCTAAGCTCCGTAACTTAGCAGAAAAGTGTTGTGATCACAAGGCGACTTCCACACCAAACAAATGTGCCAGACTACCGTACTGTTAGATGCAATGACGGTAACTGGATCAGCCAATCACAGAGCAGCGGTCATCTTTTGGCAAAACCACCATCAAGTTCATGGCAATTAATGTACTGATTGGAGAAACTTTTGTCATCAATAACTGATTTTCACTCGGATTGCCAAACACAAAAATGCACTGTGGATACATGCCAACTTGCCGTGATCGAGTCTGTTTAAATTCAAACACTTGATCACCATCTTTAGACTGTGGGAGATTACTTTATACATCATAAGCAGAGAAAAATATAATT
Organism: Ptychodera flava; assembly: GCA_001465055.1. NCBI lineage: Eukaryota > Metazoa > Hemichordata > Enteropneusta > Ptychoderidae > Ptychodera > Ptychodera flava. The sequence continues at coordinate 80,981 of LD353014.1, forward strand.
GGTTGATTAATGTGATGAACAATCTATGTTTCGACATTGTGCCAAGTAACCAGAAATCCATCAGGCCAATTTGTAAATCAACGACAGAAAAACTAAAATATAACAACTGTTTTGTATATTCAGTTTTCAGAGAGGCTGACAAAAGCCCCTACACAGCAGAAACTCTATATTTGATGTTTCCACATATGTCAATACCATGTACTGCTACAGGTACTGTACAGATAAAATGTCAAAGGACTGTAACTACGGGGAAGTAGTAAATTATATGCGTCGACTGACAAAGTTGAATTCTTTAAATCCATTTGTGACCAAAACTATGTTAGACGATGCGACTCTGGCACTGAAGCGCTGGGCCTTTCTTTTTTTTACTCTGGTATTTTATTTTTGAAATCATCTATCTATTTATGAATGAGTAAGTCAAACACAGTGTCCAGTATTTTTCACCCAAGCATTGAGAGACTTCATGAGAACAATGCACAAGATGCCAAGTTATAAAATGAAGAGATGGATTGCTTGCAGAGCTGGTTTTTAATTCAGGGTTCACGTATCGAAAATGATACTGAACCCAATCATGTTCACATAATGTGTCACTAAAAAAATATAAGATGGTACTTATTCATGTTTTGTGCTTTAAAAATAAAAAGTACTCAAACAGTTTTTTTGAAAACAAAAATGTTCCTGTTGTGAATGGTGTGACCACCCCTTGACAAGATGGAATAACCCTTTCAAAGCACAACTCCAGGAAATGCTGGTGTCCCATGACATGGCTATTATGAACGGTATGGTCATTCATTGGGCGCACCTACAGCAGTACATGAGAAAATGAATTGAAGTGATTTGTTCAATGCATCTGACTGTATTGGCTTTGATTATGAAGAATATCTGTGGTGGGTTTTCCCCCAAAGGTACTCCCTGATAGTGGTCATCAATGGAAACTAGTAGTCCAGTCATTTTAGGCCAAAAAAGGGGGTAACCCACCACAAATTGCAACAGAATTTATTTTTTCACTATTCATCTCAGAAAAACCCATATAAAAACATATCAAAAGTCTTCCAGAATCCGAGGAGTGGAAAACCACCTAATTTGCATAAATCCAAAATGGCCGCCCCGGTATTATAGTTTCAACGCTTAAGGCCACTTACTGCCCAATATTGGTCCGATTTTAATAATTTCTTTTTATTTCCATATACCTTGTACATTCCCTTCATATTTTAGACATTTTTACAATAATTCCATCGTTATTATTTACAAAACAGGGACATGAGTCCGAATTTTACTGTAAAACAATAGCATTCTCACACACTATGTCTTGTTATCAATACTTGTTTTATTGTATACGATACAAATGTCTGTAATGTGAAATAAATAAATAAATAGATAAATAGATAGATAAATAGATAGATACATAAATAAATAAACAAATAAACAAATAAACAAATAAGAAAGAAAGAAAGAAAGACAAGAAAGACAAAATTATTCATCAGTTGTTGTTCGTCTTTGCTAGTAAAGGGAAAGCAACTCCACTTCATATTTGGGTTGTTTGTGTTTTGTGTGTGATATTGTGTATAACATAAGTGTATATCATGTTTGGCTGTTTTGTGTAAAATTTTGCTCAGCCATGGCAAGAAGTACCCGTAATCTACGTGTCATGTGTTTATCTGCACTGGAGCGGAGAGATTGCTGTGACACTACAATCCTTTGGCGCTACGTTTCGAAAACAGAGTTTTCTTGGGTACACACTTGGAGATAGGTTCGGATTAGAGAGAGACAGAATGGCCGGAGAGAGCTTTGTATTGTGTCTTAGTATGACCAAGTTCAAAGATAAAAAAGGAAACACATAAACAAGAATCATAGAATGACAAAAATAACGAAAAGTCACAATTGAACAAAATTGAGCACTGCATCAAACAACTCAGATTCATTAAGAACCTATCAACACACAAACTCACCAACATTGAAATCAACGTACTTAGCAAAGGCTTAAAATTCATTCCCACAACAAATCATCCTAACAGAATCCACCTGTTAGGGGACATAAAATATACATTCCGAAAATGAGACTCCGATATATCATGAGACAGAGACCGTACAACACCCAGTCAAAATGAACTCGAAATGGATCCCACATACAACTGAGAACACAAAACTAGAAAATTATTTAGAAGCAACAAAATTGGCTATTGTTAACACACCTATTCGAAACACAAAAAAACAACATGACACGTGCAGAACAAATAGTGTTCAAAACGCTATCAAAGAAGATAACCATCAAACCGTTTGATAAAGGACGGGGAACAGTAATTTTAAACACTGATGATTACATGAGGGAATGTCAACTTAACGATCAACAATACCACACAAAATTGGCAACAGATGACACAAAAAATACAATAGAACACATACTGGTACACAATCTCATAACAGAAATGTACAATGAAAAACACATTGACCATCACACATATGAATATTTGAATCCAGTCGATAGAAAAATGAGAACTCCACTTTGGTACCTTCTACCGAAAATGCACAAAGTGCCGCCATCAGGAGCTATGTTCGTAGTACGGCCAATCATAAGTGGATGCTCCAGTCCAACCAGTCCAACATTTCACATATCAGAATTCATTGACCATTTTCCCAAACAAATCGTCAAGAAAGAACCAACATACATCAAAGACAACAGACTTTATACGGAAAATTGAGACAATCAAAGTTCCGGCCAAAGCGACTCTAGTAACACTGGATGTAATTTCCATGTACACGAATACACCACATGATGAGGTAATTCAATCAATCGGCAGAGCATTAAATCAGAAAAGATCATCAAACAGTTACATAATCAAGCAACCACCAACGAAACACATGATAGCTCTGGTAGAAGTAATCTTAAAAAAAACAACACATTCGAATTCAACAATAAATTCTACTGGTAAATATGGGGACGCTCGATGGGGTCCCCGTCTTCTCCAGAAATAGCAGATATTACATTTCATGAGACAGAAACGAGAATAATACAGAAACACAAACAACAAATATCCACCTGGCTGAGGTTCAGGGACGATGTTTTTCTGATTTTCATCGGAACACAACACGAACTCAATGAATTCATATCAAACATCAACAAAATGCATCCTACTTTCAATTTTTCGTTTGAAAGCTCCTCTCAAGAAATCACATATTTAGACATATCTACAAAGGTCGTCGATACAACAAAGAGAATATTCTCGACATCAACACACACACAAAGCCTACAGATACATTTCAATTCTCAAAAAGAAACTTATGCCATCCGGCAGCAACATTCAAAGGTCTGATCAAAGGTGAATCATTACGATAATCGATTTTACACAAAAAGTCACACAATTTAGTGAAAAATTACAAGACCAACAATACAAATAAATGAAATAGAAAGCATTATCAGAGAGACAGATCATAAAAGCAGAAAAAGACTGCTTGAACGACAAAAAAAATAAATAACGCCACCAACAATACCAACATATAGCCTGTTCATAGAAACGATAAAAATCAAGCAAGCCCTGACAGAAAACTGGAATGAACTTGAAAAAGACGAAACACTAAAAAAAAACTGTTCCAAAACCAACCTATAATCGCATATATTTATTAGAAGGAACATAAATATAGGTGACACACTTATAAGCGCAAGACTTCACAAAAACTACAATAGCTCAAACTCAAGAGTCACACGAACCTACACAAACACAACGAGATCAAACTGTAGACATTCTAGCTTCCCTACTTGTAAACAACAAACGTAGCGCCAAAGCATCGTAGTGTCACAGCAATCTCTCCGCGCCAGTGCGGATTAACACAAGACACGTAGATTACGGGTACGTCTCGCCATGGCTAAGCAACATTTTACATAAAACAGCCAAACATGATATACACTTATATTATACTAAATATCATTCACAAAACGCAAACAACCTAAATATTAACGATGTGTGGAGTTGCTTTCCCTTTACTACCAATACTATTTAATTCCCATGTGATCGGTACACCTTCCAGGAGACTTTAAAGCCCCTCTCCCTTTGCTCGGCTCCCCCGCGCCGGCACACTTTGTCAATTCAGGCGCGGCTGTTTATCTACAATTTGGGTAAAATAAACAGCATTTGGGAAACTGGTAATTTTACAATCACCAGCTAGTATTGAACCTCATGTTGAGTTTCACAACTATGGTGACAACCAGTGTACCCTGGTAACACAATATCAACACACTATATATAACTAGACTTCAAACCAGGTTGACTGTGTTTGATATGAATAAACCGCCAACTTTTTATAGGACGAATGTTTTAAAAAATGCGTAAGTTCAGCCGGTGGCTTTTAATGTGAAATAGGGAATAGGTTATTGGCAAATTAACAGCCAAAAACAAAATGGATACATATTCTGTATTAGTTATACTGAGATTGCTTTTAATATATTTTACACCATTAGCATCTTGCAAAATTAGACCAGTATTGATTGGAAGGTGAAGTGTGTTTGTGTACCATTGTTTTACCCTGAAATTCAGACTTTGGTGCCTATTTTATTCATAACTACAATTGGAAATGCCCTAAAAATGTTGGAAATTAGAAAAGAATGTACAATTTATGAGATAATAAAAAAAATATTGTCCAAATCGGACTGATATCGCGTAATATGTGGTCATAAGTGTTGAATCCATAATACCGGGGGCGGCCATTTTAGATTTATGCAAATTAGGCATTGTTCCACTCGTTGTGTATTTATCTATTATTTATTTAGTTATTTATTTATTTATTTAACATTACAGACATTTGCACCTTATAAAATCATGAAACAAGTATTGATTAGAAGACATAGTGTGTGAGAATACCTTTGTCTTACAATTATGTTCCTATTTTGTAAATAAAAACAATGAAATTTTTGTAAACATGTCTAAAATATGATGAAAATGTACAAGCTACATGGAAATAAAAAAAAATTACCAAAATCGGACCAATATTGGGCAGTAAGTGGCCAAAAGCATTGAACCTATAATACCGGGGCGGCCATTTTTGATTTATGCAAATTAGGCACTTTTCCACTCCTTGGATTTTGGAAGACTTTTGATATGTTTTTCTATAGGTTTTTCTGAGGTGAGTAGTGAAAAAATAAATTCTGTTGCAATTTGTGGTGGGTCATTTCATATTTTGACTGGACTATAGGTCACCTGATTCATGTACTAGTTCTTGATCTAAGAGGTTGTTGCACCCAACAGCTATTTTGCTCAAAAATCGCTTTTTTGCTAAGATTCAGTCAATTTTAATTAATTTGTTAAGCCAAGATTAAAATATGGGTTGGGTTCACCTTTCAGCTTATCAAGCAGACATAACTTGGGTGAGAAAGAAGTGTAATTTTATACAAATCACCCAATGTCCTGGCTACTATTTTTCTCCAATTTCAAGATTTCCAAAAAATGTAATTCCACTCTGGCTTGGTCAAATTTTCTGAAATTTTCACACTATGTCCTTTAAATACTACTTAACAAAATGACTATTTTTTTTTGGGGGGGGGGGGCCAATAAAGTTCTCACATTTTGAATAAGAGGCATTTTAATTTTGCTAATCCTGATTTTAATCACTTTTTTGGGTGTCAGTCTTTCAACCCATGCCATTTTAGAATGAGGATAGATAATGCAAAATCAAATAGTCGGGGGTTTTTTACATATACTTGTTTCAAGTGAAATATTAAACTTCAGAAAAAAGTATCAAGTTTTTGACCTAAATTAATTATTATCATGAATAAACTGAAGTTTTATACTCCAAATATACACCCCCTTCATCCTCTGAGTAACACTATTGCTACCGTACTAAACTTAGATTCTCTGCGTTTGAAAATATATTGTACGAGGGGTTTCCTTGTCATCTTTGATGAAAAATATTGCTTTGAAAAAAAAAACTGTGTTGGTAACATGCAGCTCCACCTTTAAGCTACTTCAGTTCACAGCAATAATAACACTGTAATAATCTTGAATGCTATCCATCCGTGTTTTTTTCTTTTGAATCTTCAATTTGTGGTAAAAGGGTAGTCCTGTGATTTTCAGCAACTGAAATGTGTTTTGTCATCTTTCAACAGAACCTTAGGATTGAAATATTTTTTTGCCAACGTACAGACTGTGTGTCAGGTTTTGCATCAGCATGCAGCAGTTTCTCAGTATCTGCACAGTGACAGAGTTACACTGGCAGATTATCAGAAAGATATTCCAAGTTGTCATCCCCATCATTCCATGCACTGGTCTATTGTTCAGAGTCATGGAGGATGGCCCATGAAAGGTCCCGTGGGGGTAATATATTACCTGTAGGCTAGGCATGCTAAACAGAGTATCCTGTTTCACAAGATTCCTTCTCCGGGATGACACGCCGCTTCATGTTTTAGTCACTTTCTGTATTTTGGGACTTCTTTCAGATCTTTTAGTAAGTCAGTCAACTTTTCACTTGAAATAAAAATTCAAACTATGTGAATGACAAGGCTAAATGACCAAATGTGCCATATATAGTCAACAATTTCTGGTAAAGATCAAAATATATACCGCGCTATTTTCTTCATACACTGTATGCAGGTTGAGCTGCGGCAATCTATCTGAAACAAGGTAATATGGTCATTCACAATGCTGTGTGCACAAGGGTATTTTGAGCCCCTATTTAAAATGCTTACAATTATGATTTTATTTCTACCGTGTACCAAAAATAGTGTTATTCAAGTACTTCAAGCCTGTTATTCCTGTACAATTTTACAAGCAACACTCATCGTATTGAGGTGAAAAGAACAGAACTTCTAAAAATGGAACAAGCTCGCTTTGAAAACATTAAAGATCACGGCGATTGCTGTCCCTTTGGACACATTACAGACATAACACCGTAAGGAAATATTAATCTGTCTTTAATAAGTGATGGTTTGCATTTCACCATTTATGTCAAAAAATACCACAAACATACCATGGAAATCCAAACTTCAATTGCCTGTTACAGCAAATCCACTTGGCATTGTTAAAGTGTTGGAAAGTAAAAGTTTGTCAGTTGAGTAATGGCCACCATTTAAATCAGTACCATGTTGGTAGTTATATCAATGACCTTTGACCTTTATTAGACTATTTCATCTTTTCGCGCCTCTAAATTTGACCAGGTGACATGCTTGGAAAACATCTCATTTTATAAAATAACATACAGATTAAACCTGATTTTGATTAAATTGCTGTGTTTTCAAAGTGGCATAATTTGGAAACTGAGATGATATCAATACAAAGTTAATGGTACTGTAGTTGAATTCACAATTGGTAGTTCATTCAGTTTCACCCACGGGTGGACTTTCATGTATGCTCCGCAATTTGAAAAGTTCCGTCATCCAAAGTTTAATTGTCTGTGGAGTCTTTTTGTGTTGACATCCGGTTTCTTGCCAAGTGAGCGTGACCCTGTGAATGTAAGGGTGACTTAACAATGGGGATAGTAGTCCTAGATTTCATCAAGTCAGTCAACTCTACATGCAGTACTGAAGGTTTTCAAACAACGCGTGTCCAATTAGCCCGGTTACACTGCATTCAGTTGTGCTTTTGTATTTTTTTAATACATTTCCTGCAATAATAATTATAAATTTCTGAAATCTTTTTGTTTTTTTAGACTATTGAATAATCAATAGGAAGAGTTACAAGGCTGCATAAGAATGACCTCACGCTAAAACATTCGATGATTCAACAGACCTACATGTGCACTAACGCGTGTGGAAATACACGTTCGTCTGTGTGTTTACACATTTGGGTTTGTTGATACCGTGGTCCATTCGAATTCTGGGTTTGACCTATTGCTACCATAAAAAGCACTGGGCCCAGCATTGTCCATGACACTGGAACAGTGACAGAGTTTCTCTTTACATGGCATGTTCCGTTGATAGAACATGACATTGACAGTGACATCAGGAAGATTAAACACTTACATTGTGGATAAATCAACTGTGGTAACTCCTGACTGCGACAACTCTATAAAACTTCATACTGTAACCCTGTTTGTGCACGCATGCATGGAGACAAACAGAATGTTCTTTTGATAAAAAGAGAATCACCAGTACTTTGAATACAGTATGAACTGTGACATATAAATTACAATGAATAATGCCTTAGGATGGAAATTTTTCAGCGTCCAATAGTAAATTTGCTCTCCATTCTTCCTACAATTTCCTCGTTTCATTCATGCTGCTAACAAATTTCTCTTCTAACAAATTTCTCTGAAATTCACTGAAACGTGATGTAATTCCTTGCGAAAGGTTTCATTTCGACAAATTTTATGTGTAACTTACATTCAGTATGGATGATAGCTGAACTTTGCCATGTGTGCCTTTTCCACAGTTTATTTTATCAAAGATTTTTCTGTGATGCACATACCAACAGGTGACTCAACAAAGAAGATAAGTCTTTTTCTAAATCTTAAAAGACAAATGTTTTCAGGAAATTCCATTGATACATCCAATGACATTTCTTTAGAAACAAAAGCAGATTGATTTTGTGGTTCAAGGGCATTATATCCCCTTTCTTCTATGAAGTCCATCAAATTCAATTAAAAGATGTAATTATGGTATTAAAACAATGAGAGGCGATACAGAGAAGAGCTGTTTGTGATTTTTATTTCAGTACTGACAGCAGTTATCAGATTAAACACAATAACAGACTATGTAACAATGTAATAAGATAAAATCATTATCAGAATGGCATGGCATTATATACACTATTTTGAACATTCAAATTACAGACAATAAACATAAAAATATATTATGAACAGAATGTGAAAAAGATTTGTATTTTACTCATTTTCGTCTTAAATCATTACATTTTAAATCATGAAAAATGTTTTCAATGAATGAAAAATCACTTTGTTAAAGTGGAAATTCTGTTCATCATTTCACATCTTTTCAAAATTTCTAAGAAAAACTGCAAAGATCATAAAGTGTAACATGGTATCATATATACAGTATATACACACATGTACTACTAGAGGGGTCTTTTAACTAAAGTCAGCTTTTTGGATTCTGATACTGTGGCTGAATTAATTCTACCGGTACCATTACTAATTCAGTATCAATACAAACTGCAATCCATCATTCGCCACTCAGTATAACTCAGTACAATTTTTGAACCAAAATGATGGACACCAAAGGACTCACTTCATGCATATAATGGCCTGGTGTGGATTGAAAATTTCATCAATTTCCTGATGCATCCTGGGGCAGATTATGCGTAAAGCTAGCTATTCATTCAACTCTCAACTGCATAATCCCTTTCACAGGAAAGTTTTCAGATGTATTCAAAACTTGAGCGGTTGACAACTCTTGTCTTGGCGCTGGTCTCCGTCATGTATAGGAAAGTAGATTTATTTCATAACAACCATCGATCTGTGAAGAAAGAAGACACCACTTGGAGGATAAGTATCTGTATGTAAGACTTCAAATACAGATTACGTGAGAGGCACTACATTTTAAATATCATTATATGTCACTCACAGTAAACAAGCACAGAAACACTGATAGCATTAAGTCAAACTACAGCTAACAGAAAGGCACAAGATTGCAAGCAAATGACTTTTTCAACCACAGTCTGTGTAGCTAGTGTGACCATAATCCTTTTTCATGGTCACTTTTCAAACTATAAGAACTACGAACAAAGGCTTTTTATCTCCTGCCTCTATCTTCAAACAGTTGCTTTGAAAAAAAAAGCCATGAGGATATGCTTACATCATATCTGCCAAGAGATGAAGCGGTCTGATTGGCTCTGACAGACTCTGTGAGTGCCCACAATTGTTGTAAACCGGCTGATACATTGTCAATCGGAGGAGCACCCTGGAAAGAGGAAGCAAACAAAATTACCTACTTGAAAATTTATTTCAACTATTTGTGAACAAAACTCAGTTCTCTCCATAACTCAAAATTATACATGTGTTTGTACACACTTCTTCTTTCTCTTTGAAGTCTTTCGTAAATAAAACTGTTGCATGCTTGAAACATTGCTTTTGATCACATATCAGCCTTTCATAATTCAAAAGACACTGCTGTAATGGGCAACGGATCAAAAGAGACACAACAGTGCTCAACTTCTAGAAACTTATCACCAAACCCAGTGTTGTTGACTTTTCCGGTACACTGACCCGGAAAGTATGGTTTCCGGGATCAATGTGTTCTGTGAATGAGGCAGTTCGTGGTTGTTTAAACGAATTCAAAAGGAGTTGGTTTGAAAGGAGAGTTCTGAGAAAAGTTGCTCATTGTGTAATAATATGCAAAAAAAAATGGTGTGGTAAAACTTGACACTGGTGGTGCCAAACACAAGATTCTGTACACGCCATTTCAAGAGCTAGGCAGTCAAGGAGCATTCTGGAAAACACATCTTCCTGGGACAGAGCCAATTCCACAGCAAAAAAAGCTGTGAAGCGTCCTTTCCAACTGGTATGTGAGAGGCCAAAAATCACTACCTTAGTCCTTTTCCAAAGTTCAGAGATCAAAGTGCAAAGTTTAAGATGCAATAGATGTCACTATGTCAATGAAGATAAAAATATGGACAAGGTGTTACTCTCAGATTGAAGTGTGTCCATACCAACAACCAAGAGACATGGTTTAATAGGTTTACTGTGGAAATTCTGCAGCTCTGAGGATATCAAAGTATCTCACCTCTATTTCAGTTATTTCATCTTTCTCATCTTCTTCATCGCCGTGGGCATTCTTCAACAGCCACTGAGGTAAAGAGACGGGAGATGGTGCCTGCAAGGACAGAAATTAATTAATTTAAACAAATACTATGGTGATACACAGAATAGAAACAGCCTTACATATTTAACAACACACGTTCTGTAAACTTTGTTTCCCATGATGATGACAGATTCAGTTATTTGGAGGAAAATAGTATGTGAAAACAGGCTGTGTTGCACTCATTGAAAAGTAGTATTATGGTCTTAAAATATAGGTGTGGTCAGGTAGCTCAACAAACACTGAAAGTGCAGTTCTCATAACAAACTGCAAATCAGTGCACATTGATTCTGGCATTTTGATTATTTAGTGACTCAAGGACTGACCCAAAATCTATGTTGAAATGGAGTGCGAAAGAAGTCCCATTAACATGTTTATGCCATATTTTATGTTTTCATTTTATTTTCCTGTATCCTTGTCTTCATCACTCCCTGTCACTACACAGGAATACCAGAATACAATGTCCCTGCTTGACACCCAGATATAGGTTACCAACACACTCAAGAGACATCACATGCTGATAATGGCAAATAATTTATTAGTTCACTCAATAACAGCCTGAAATATATAATCCTCTTGACCTTATTCAAGAAATTATGCCTGCTGCAAAGTGTCGAAGGGAGATAAGACTGCTAGATTTAACCTTGTCTGGCAGAGACCCTGCGATTCGCGTTCTTCCCTGTTGGAACACGCGCGCGCCCTTCAGAGACGCGACGCGAATCCCAGGGTCTGGACGTTCTTGCAAGCGACCGGTCGGATTTCTGCCTGATCCGGGTACTTTATAGAACTGCACACATCCGTTAATCAAAAAAAAATGACAAGTACCACAGCCAAATAAAATGAAAAATGAAAAATAAAAACATACTGCATATATAAGTCTACCAGCTACTAGTAAAAGTTTACTCCGCCCAGTTGGATAGGTGTTTCTTTTGACGACACTACCCTTATGAATATTCATACCCTTGCAAAAACGGACAGTCGCTGTGTCTGGCAGCGCGTGCTCACAGCTAGCACAGCGTAGCCTTCGAATGCAGGCCCATCGTGGGCGCGCACAAAACAAGGCACAGCGACTGTGGAGAGTCTAGATTTAACCTTGTCTTGATGAAGCCTTGTTGACACCAGAGATTGTCATGATTATTAGTCCCCACGGACACCGTCCGCGGGGACTTATAGGTTTGGTCATGTCCGTGCGTGCGTGCGTGCGTGAGTGCGTGCGTGCGTCCGTCCGTTCATGCAGATATCTCAGAGATGCCCGGGTCAATTTCTTTCAAACTTTGCAAAAGAATAGTACCCTACCTCATACAGATGCACGTTGATTTGTTTCACAATGCGATCAAATTTGGCCGTGTTAGAGGACTTTTTAGTTTACTCTCCATAGACTCCCATGTATAAGGTAGCTGTCCATAGACTCCCATGTATAAGGCCAAGAAAAATAAAAATTTAGTTTCTCATCGTATTCATATTGCAAAAAGGATGCAGTGACACGGTTTTTAGTCCCCACAAATAAAGTCCAGGGGGCTTATAGATTGGGACATGTCCGTCCCTGAGTCCATCCATGAGTCCTTCCCTTCACGCAGATATCTCAGACACTTTGACAAATGTCATGTGACCTTGGTGACCTTTGACCTGAAATATACATATTTGTCCATAACTCAGTAACCACAAGTGCTACACCCTTCATATTAGAGAAGTTCGGCTACATGTTTTACGTGAACGTGAACGCGTAGAATCCACGTTGGCGTTGGCGTACACGTTCGCGTGCAAAAGTCTGTTTGGTTACACGTTACGCCAACCGTTCTTGTGGCACGCGCAAGAAATGATTCGGCCCGGCTTGGGTTTGCGTAGTCTGTTTCCGCATCACAGGGATAGCTAAATGGTTAGCCCGTATGCCGCGAATCGACGAAAAAATTGCACATAAAAATAACGAAAATACATGAATATCTTTGAGGATGTCACTATCATATATCCAACTAACAACTGCATGAATGGTTCACAGTTTTTACCATGTTTTGATACCTAAAGATGAGAATAAATTTACACGTTTACAAATTACGTGAAAACAGCTGTCTCCACGTAAATACGCGACGCTGGCTCCGTGTACGTGACAAACGTACGCGCAAGTCGATGACATCATCGCAGAAAGTCGTGACGTTACGCGTTCACGTTCACGTAAAACGTGTAGTCGAACCTCTCTATTTAGTATGATTGGACCCCTTATGATGCCACATATTGTACCTCATTAATTATGCACATATCTAATTTTGAGCGAGCCAATAGAGCTACAGGTCTGATTTTTGGTATATAGGGATACTTAGCAATACAATTTTTTTCACAAAATGTCACGTGACCTCAATGACCTTTGACCTCAAATATACATATTTGTCCATAACTCAGTAACCACAAGTGCTAAACCTTTCATATATGCTATGATGGGACATCTTATGACGCCACATATTGTACCTCATTAATTATGCACATGTCTAATTTTGAGCGAGCAATTAGAGCTAGAGGTCTGATTTTTGGTATATAGGGATAACTTAGCAATACAATTTTTTTGACAAATGTCATGTGACCTCGGTGACCTTTGACCTCAAATATACATATTTGTCCATAACTCAGTAACCACAAGTGCTACACCCTTCATATTTGGTATGATGGGACACCTTAGGGACGGACCATTAGATCTTGGGAGGGGGGGTGGTCAAAAACAGAAAAAAAAAATTTTCAGAGCAGAAAGTTAGGAAAAAAAAAATCTTCAAACTAGTTTG
>LD353014.1:97492-109520 GCA_001465055.1 Ptychodera flava
GGGAACACATTGCAAAGACGTTCAAAAATGTTCATCACATGAAAGATTACCGTAATCCCCGTTTCAAAGATGTAGGAAATGTATAATGTGTTGTTCATCTTGAAAAAATCCCGAACTGCAGCCTGTAAATACAACTTCCCGACAACTTGCCGACAACTTTACAAGCACACTCCGGTCATCACATGACGGTTGTAACCGTACATGTGCTGCCGCCAATGGAGAATCAAAAGACTTCAAATCAAAAGTAAAAAAGTATAGAAAAATATCAATATCCAAGCACTGTAAAACAGAGTAATTTTGATAAGGTCAATTTATTGTATATTATAAAAAATCTCCAGGCCACTCGGAACAGCGTAAGATTATGATCTCACTCATTCGAATACTACACTCACACGGTAGGGTAAAAATGTGAACTCAGTACGTTATATATACTGCTTCCGCCAGGCGAGTCCGCTTAGCTAAAGACGGTAAAATGACCATAATTATTATTGCTAGTCTCTGTAAATTTTGCCGACTATTCGTTAGTAGTTGTCTAATTTCTTGAGTTTGTCCGAAAACTATTCCAGTGAATGACGTAAGTTTCAAGACACCTGAGTGCGAACGCAATATCGGTATCGGGATAGCAAAATCAGTCACACACAATCGAGGAAGAACATAAGAGTCTATTAATCTGCGAATTAAATGAATCATAAGTTACTATGTAAGTAAAAAGGTAATGTTGTGTCCTGGTTGGGAAAGAAAAGTTGATTAAGATTTCAAAAAAACGTCAGATAATATTAGAGCAATTTAGTTAAAATCAAGCTCAGAAAAATGTATAGAGAAGAACGACATCACGGCGATTTTCAAACCTTTTATTATGTTTCAGTCTGAACGGTCAACATTAGATGCTATAATCTATGTCAAGTGTCTTTTTTTGGTCAAATCTGACGCAGATGAAGCAATCGCGATTTAGTTTCATCGCCCCGACCCGACAGAAAATAATGCAGCTCATGGGCACCTGTATAATGGTGGCGTGAACGTATCCAATGGCCGTCCACTGCATGGGCCATTGACCGTGCATCGCCAGCAAACAACGGTTTTGGACGTCATGAGAGCATTTTTCCGCAGTCTGTGAGCGGCAAGAGTGATTTGGGTTGGCTGCATAGATCGGAATCGAGTTGATTTTGGCCAAAAACAGTTCGAAAAGTAGTTTTTCGTGTTCCGTCCGAATTGGATCCGCATGTTGCCGGTTTTGTCCATGGCAATCAGCAGAGCTGTGGTGGGAGGCCGTATAACGCCGGGAACACACGGCATCGGCTAGGCGACAACATCCTTCCAAAAGAGATCTATCGTAAAATGTCGTACTGCAGGTCAACATACACGTCACCCATTCATAGGCCTAGAGGTACACAGATCAACAAACAAACAGGGAGAGGCAATCTGCTTGAAACCATGAAATAGTCCGTTTGTGTCTGAACTCATCTGAGACTCGTGTTCAGTAACCGTTGGTCAAATATTTTGCTCAGTTCTGAGAATCGTTTATTCATTGATGAAATCGTAATCGATCGGATGTACAAAACAAATGTTTGATCGTTTTGCACCTTCGCGCGTCCCCTCGTGATTGGCAGCTGTTTGAATGCTTTCATCTATTGTTTGTTGGACGCTTCGAACACAGCATCGAAGCAGTTTTGGCATCAAAAATCAACTTAAAATGGAAAAAATTGAGAGAATTTCGCCAACATGGTGATGCCACAAGTATTCACAAAACGTAATATGTTGGAACAATGTTTAATTTACACCATGTTGTTGAAAGCTCCAGATTTTCGGGAGCATTCGTTGACGCTGTTATCATGTGCCACTCATGTTGGATTATGAATGCCCAGGGAGATAGGGGGTATTTATAGGCTCCCCCTGCCTTTAAGCACCTGTTTCCTCGTGATGGTGAAATGGTCTTGACTTCCTGGTTCACAGTGTGGATCCGGCATCAACTGATATCTTCTCAACACAGTAATCCATTTATTATCGCCTACAGGTAAGAGTAAACAGGGAGTTTGGAAATCTTTTGTAGTTACACTTGTGTGTGAAACTTACTCCCATAAATAATTCTTTAAGGAGAGTTCAAATAGATAAACAAATTAGAAACAGTAGTATTTTTATTACTGGACAACTCAACTATGCCACAATACACACACTGCAGCAGTATACCATTCTCTAAGAATGTACATGTACTGAAACATTCACATGTATTTTAAACTTCTATTTCATTCTCTCACTTTTCGTTTGCGATAAACAAGTGCATACATATATGTGCATAGAAACAAACACCTGCATAGTTGATGAACAAATCCGATGTACATTGATGGTAAGATATCATGTCCTGAGGTATATAAGCTCAGGATTTTTCTCAAGAGAATTTTAGGGGGGATGCCACCACTGTGTTAACGGCCAATCTATTCATATGTTAATGGACACAAAAGAATTAATTTGCATAGCAAAAGGATTTACAACTTATTTTAGAAATAAGCCATCCCTCTGTTTTTGTCCAAACTGTGGAGAACGCTGAGTTATTTCATCTTGTAAGTTTACTTACCGTATTTGGAGGTTTCAGCACTCTTGAAATTGCATCTTACTTTGATTGACAGAAAGGCAGTGTAACTATTCTTGAACGTGACGTCCCCAAGCTGCAATGATAGATTTGACAATGTCTTACAACCACATTCCAAATGAGACTCAAATTCAACAAGAATTACAATGTATCCCCTAGATGTAAGATCCCCTGTAAGAAAACTCATATATCAATTCTGTAGGACATCTCATTTGAGCTCACATTTTTGATTTTTGATTATTCACAAAAAAGCAAGACAAGACACAACAGAAAAAAGCAACAAACAGAAGGAAAAAAACAAGCCTAACTTGGCTTCACCATGTCTTCTATTTTGCTCAACTTAACCTGGAATGTCCTAAGCTTGCTGACAACATCCACTGCTTTACTGGCACATAACTGACAGTGCCCTGTTAAAAACTATAGGAAATTATAGTCGATAACAGCTACGCATTGCTTTACAATCAAAAAGGAACATCAGTATTCAGACTGTTAATAGATGTTGAGGAGCAATAGCTGTACTGATTGTGACCAATTTGGCTTGATCAGGCTGAAAAGGGTTAAAATTACTGCATTCACTTTTTTATAACTAGGAAAGTGTCATTTAGTACTGCCTGTCATGTGATTAAATTGTTTCCAGATCATGGGCCGTTCCCTTTTCATTCAGGATTGCATGCTGGGAGCTGAAGAACTGTCTTCAAGTTGCTTTCCTGACAGGAGTTGTGTACTTTAATTATGGTTTCCATGAGTCCCATGCTAAGCAAACTCAGCTTATTTCATTTTCAATTCCAATGAAATCACTACGGTAACTCAATATAAACATTTAGCCAAGTTATAGCTGTGCACACATTGACTAACTAACATATCACCTGATATTTGTGAACCTTGCACTATTGATGTTGTGTTGAATGATATGCAGTGAGCAGAAGGGATTAGGGGTAGGCGATGCGCATTCTTGGTTGGAATGCCGTTCCCATCACAGATCATCAAGATGTAAATTAAACAGTAGATGACCATGAAAGAAATTTAAATAAAGAGTGCTTTTATTTCATTGAATGGTGATGTTGATTGGTTGACTTTGCTAGCATTTGGTGGGGTTTATGCCATGATGGTTTGGCTAATTTAAATGCTAGTGGGCTGATTCAGCATCTCTGCTTTAGGCAGAGTTGTTTTAAAACCACAAGTGCATAAGTGCATAACTCAAAATTTAATAAGACTCTAGTTACAATGATCCAAGCCTACAACTCCTAGCAGTCTCCTGTTTTATCACCACCCACCCCCATCCCCCACCCACCAGGCAAAAGTCATATGATGCAAGAAGAGTGTTTCTGCATCACAGGGCTTTCACAGTGAACCAATTTGTCATGCAAACAGCAATACTGTAGTTACAAGAGCAAATAAGCTGACAGAACCATGCAAGACAATGGCTTTGTGGCTAACATATCAAATGCGGCCGTACACAGATACTTTCATGCCCCTTATATAGCCTGCTCTGTAACGCTAGTTCCTTACTTCATTAAATTTGACTGTATTTCATGGAGAGGTTTCACTGGCACTTACATCGATCGACTTGATATTTGGCATAGCCACCTCAATGACAGCTGCTCCGGAATGAAACTCTATCCTCGGATCGCCGATTCTCAAAGGAACGGGTTTCTTTATGATACAATTTAGAGGTTTTGCCGACATTGTCCCAAACTTCGACTAAACACCGGATTTCTAACGCAATAGACAAGTTTGCCTTCTGAATACATCCAATACCTCATATATCAGTACTTTGTTTTGTCCGCCATGATGTTTCACGCTTGCAGGCGGATCTCGCGAGATTACAAACAGGCCGAAGTATAATTACCTCCATTTCCGCAGCATGGGGAGGGACCGTTTATGTGCTGCTGTAATATTTGCACATTTTTCGTCAATATGATTTTCAAGTTATCACACAAAAAATTACCCTCCTAAATAATGTCTTCCGATTTTAGGGTAAAAATAAACGAGTAACTTGACCATTTGTTACAATAAGAAATATCCGACCACCCCTCTCTAAACTTCTCATGGAAGCGCCCACGGCGCTACGTTGTATTTACGTAGCAACCGGCTCGAGGATTCGGAAATAAACAAAGCTGCGGCCATTTTGTGTAGAGCACTGCGAACACTCGCGACGTACTAATTGCTCTGTCATTGAAATTTTAGAATATCTTACTTATTTTTTGCTAGAAATTCTTCGAAATGGCTGGTGCCGAAAACAAATTAACGCTGCCACACGAGGTAAGTTTAAGCAGAGTGAAAACGTTCAGTGTTCGGAACGTGATCTCGTAAGAGTCGAACTAGCACACATAAAATTTGATAACTACCACTACCAGGTTTGAGATGACCATAATACGAAATTCAAAGAGAATACCAATGTTAAGTTCATTGTATTTAGGTGATAGTAATATATATACGACGTAACATGCAATATCACTGGCAATGTTACTGTTAGCATTCATCTGTATCCGTGTTACCATTGGAAGGTAAGAAAGGGCTTTCCTATATCGTGTGTAGCATTGTGTTGTTGAAAAGACGAGGCTTTAAATTTTACCCGTCTCTGTTGTTTTTCCAGGTCGTCGTTGAAGAAAGTTTAGGAGCATCACAACCCACAGCAGGTAGTGGAGGTATGGTGCCAAGAGGCGCAAAGACTTCAGACTACTATAGAACACACAACATTCCAGGTCGTTTTGATAATCCCGGTATGAATTCTGATCTTTATCCAACGCCAAGACAGTCAACAACTCAATCTGCATCTGAAAGCTAGTCATTCGAAAAGCCATAATCCTTTCACCCCAATTTTCTTGTGTAAAAGTTCACCAACCCTATTGAAAACATTTGGGAGGTACCACAGGTTGTCTGTTTAAAAGGGAAAAACCACAGACAGGAGAGACTACATTACTGATTTAGATACTGCCGTCGTGCCAAGTTGCTCTTTGATTAAAACGAGTCAAAGATGTATCTCTAACACGATGCAGATTGGGTGTTGAGCTGCGGAGTTACTCCCACGAGACTAATAATGAGTTTCTCTTTCTCCGTTTAGAAGTAAGTGTAGGTGCTAGTCCTGGCAATCCAATTTTTTCATGTATGCAGAAGATTCCGCCAGAAATTCCACAACAAAGTGATGAAGGTGTGTAAATCTTGTCAAGCATTTGATTTGGCAACCGTTTCTCAGTCAACCTTCATAAAACCAGGGTGTCGTAGTTACAAAGTTTAGTAGGATCTATGGCTGCATTTAACTGTTGTTTATTTGTAGTGCAGTTGCTGTAAATTCTTGCAATCATGGTTTGTTTGTCTGAAGTTTTGTTATTTATGATCTGTTAAGGTACCATAGTAAACACTCTCCCATATTACGGCAAATATTTATAACCGGGCATTTCTTCAAGTATGCTGAATCTCAAACTTGTCCCATTCACCAATCTGCAGTTTATGAACAGGAAAGGGGGATATGTGACATTCAGTGTAATACGGTTGGAATTATTTTCTGATAATTTACATGCCCCAAATAAATGGCATCTGCCATTTGCCCTTCTAATTACAATAGTACTAATTGCTTGTGCAGGTATGCAAATTTACATCTAACTTTCAATCTGAAACAGCCAAATCAACATTTATAACAACAAATTGTCCTATACAGCAACATAAATAGCAACTGTGCAAATGATTAGTCAATGATGGGGAAAATGTGTCACTTTGCTAAAGTTTTGGTGATGGAAAGATTATCACATGTCATCAAAAGCTTATTGAATATTTATTTATAGGTTTATATTTGATGTAGATATAATGATGTAGATGTAATACAGTAGATAGCTGTAGCTCTGCTCATTTGTATATTTGCAAATTTACAATGCATAGGGTTGTCTGATTTGATTTGCAAATAGTCCGATGGTTTCATACAAGTCATTACCACTAAAATATGAAATCTTCACACTTGAGAAGTGGGCCCAATTTCACAAGAGTTACACAGACATGATCCTGTTCAGCTTTAGCTACTTTTCAGTCATAAGTTCTCCTCCATATTCACTCAATGCACCTTTGTTACAGATTGTTTTGGAGGCTACGACATCAAACCACAGCACCCGATGTACAGGACAACAAATATGACATACGGAGGAAAACCCCCATCAGTCCACACAATGCCTACAAGTTTCCATGCAAGAACGCAAAAATTTTCAGAAGTAAGTGACAGAGCAGTTTAAACATGGACCATCAGGTCCATTGTAGTGTTCATTTATGGATCCCGTGTAAAAGAAGCGGTGGTCAGTGTATTCAACCTTGAACTTAACTACATCAACATTGCCAAGTACATACGAACTGGAACAGCCACAATCATATACATGTATGGGCATTCAACATGACGATCAGTATGAGACTTTACTGTGTAGAAAGCTGTCTTGCACCTTTTTGGTACTGATAAAAACAACACAAAGGTTTGGGAAGCTTTTTATAGAAAAACCCAGATGTGTGCATAAGAAAATATTAATGGTGTACAAATGGGGGATACAAAGTTAAACATCATTATTTTACAAAGTTGTTTACTAAATTCCGATTATCTCTTCCTGTCATGATTTCAGCCGCTCGGAAAGTGTGGAATGTACCGGAACGAAGGATTCAACACCGCAGTGGATGTCAGCAAAGTTTGATCATCAAGATTACTGCAATAAAGGATAAGGACTTGTTTTACAAAATAGAATATTTAAGAAAGAACAGGATCATCTCATAACATATATTGTTTTTAGCGTTGTGGAAATAGGGACAATATATGAAGGAAAGGTTTCCACTTAAGACAATAAAGAATTGGAACTTTATATTGTTCAGTATCTCCCTGTTGTCGCCAATTTACATTAAGGTGTTTTGAGTTGTATTGTTGGCTTGAGCTAATTGTGTTCTTGGAGAACTTTTTGTCTTCACCCTTGAGCTGAGTAATGCACCGGCTGTTAAAACTTTACTGAAAGGCTGGCATATGCTTGGTGTAAGTTCAGTAGTTTGGTATCTTTGCAAAAGTAAGGTGTAGTAGATGAGGCCCTCAGTATTTTTTGTAGACACAAGCCAAGGCAGGAATCCACTGACAGAAAGTCTTCAAAATTTCAAATTTGCCAAAACCTGAGAAAAACAAAGTGGTTAGCTTACTAGTGTTATTACCAAAAAAAGTAGGTTTAGATAAAACAAGCAAAATTCATTTGTGAAGCTCTATTTACATACCAAATGCAGAATTGATATACAAATGCAAATGTATGAACACATAGTTAAACCATCAATATAACAAGGCTGTATGCAGTATCCATCAGCTGATGGCTATTTTATGAGACAATGAATAAATTGTGTTTTTGACAAGAAAGAAGAAATTGCCATCAGAGACTCATTATCTGTCTGTAAACAAACAGCATCACTTCATACACATTGTGTTGGAAATATTTGTAATCATCAAATGGCTATGTTTTCTGAAAGTGTTACATGGACATTAGCTGTAACTTCATATTTTGAATATATTTTTTTGTCTCAGAAAAGTTGTATTTAATTTGTCTTCTTCTTCTTAAACTATGTTGAAATACAAACTACCGGTACCAGCCTTGCAGACACACCTTACAGCGTTTGGTGTATGATGGTTGTGTTGACCTAGTTTAGAATTCAGTGAACATTAATAATATTTGACGTTACACACATTGGAAGCAGTGCAGATGTTGAATAACAGGCCTTCCGAAATTATTTTGGACTAAAGAAAGAAAATGTTTTCAATAAGGCAAATAATGGCAAATACTCCGTACCGTTGATGCCTTGGTGGCGCCAGTTGTCTGTACAGCGCCCCCAGCGAAATGCTTGTCAAGCTGTCTGTTTCCAAATTATAGGGGAGGGGGCGTACGTCGTACACTTAGCCCTTTATAATTCATAAGGTTAGTTCGACTCAACTAAATTCTCAACAAAGTTTTGTGTAACGTAAAATATGGAAATCACGTTTATAATAATTGTCGTCATTTTTGCATTTTTCCTTATCATAGCACCTTCTTGGAACACGATGCATAAATTTGCATATATTAGAGAGTAAAGAGGTATGCAGGTACATAATTGTTTTGTAATAAATAGCCTAGACCCTATTCGTCGCTTTTGGCCTTCATGTGGACGAAGGCAGAAAGTGACGAATAGAGGCTAGGCTAGTAATAAATGGATTGAAACAATTTGCTTTCCGTTCAATCTCATCCGAATATGCCTCCTCGACGACCTTTTTGAGGATCTATTTACCGTCAACTTTGTTACTGTAGTTCGGGGGGACTCCTCATCCTAAATGAGTACATGTATCCCCTTTTGAAGTGAACTGAATCCAATCATTTTTTTAACCTTTAACTGCCTTTGTCGTTTGGTGTAAACTACTTCGTAGCGTATGCCATCTTTTAATACATATCAATTTGATTAACACCAGATATGTCGACATTTCCACCTTTGCTTATTCTAAGCTGGCTGTTCTCGTTGGCGGCTATCAGGGTGCAACATTGAACATAAAGATCTCTTTGACTTACATTTTTCGTCTAATTTCACACATTTTTTCACCTTTGCAGCTGTGTTTACGAAAAATGTATTATAAAAAAAGATTAAGGTCGGTGGGTGAAAATTAGGTTAGTTCGCGCATGGAGGTAGAAAGAGAGTAACGGAAACCGAACAACTTCTTTCCCTTGACCTTGCATGTTTTTTTTCATGGTTACTCTACCCCACACACAAGTAGGACGAACGTAGACCAAAGTGTATTATTATCAGACTTTGAGAGGTCTGTGAGGATGTAAGTGCAAAAATGTGTTCACGTTTGACGACCACTGCATGCACTTGCTGACATCCCCGCTTCACCCGTGGCGGTCATGATAGTGGAGTCAATGATGGTCACCAGATGGTGACCTGCTTGCCCTCGACCAAATTGAATCAAGCCATTGGAATACGTGTATTGGGTGTAAAGATATGGAAAACCGCTCAGGATCCCTCAGCGACAACTCTGTACCCATTGAAAAATTAGGCAGAAAATAATAACAAAGCAATGAGAAAATATTATACCTGTTTTTTCAATGTATTTTGAGAGAAGCACCTGCAAAGAATGCCCACTGCATGCCGACTGTCTGTTTGAATAAAACAACATTTGTCGCTCCCGGCATTTGTTTGGCAGTTGATTTTCGGACAATACAGCGTTCAGATATCTGCATGCATTTCTACATGTTAGCTGTTATTCATCTTCAGTGGAAGGCTATTCTCAGATCTTTTAAACCGATTTTATGGGTCATTGGGAGAAATCGACGCGGGGAAATCGACATGTAAACCGTAGGCCTAAAGACTTGGGACACTAGCCGACCTCATTGTGAATTGGTGCTGGGTCTGGAATGGTAATATCTCCGATGTTTGTCTGCATACCATTCGTACTCATTGAAAGACATATAGCAGATGTTTATTAAAGGAACAGACTAAACGATTTTCCTGTAGTTGAAAGGCGGTATTGGTTTACGATTAAATTGCGCTATTAAAATGAAACTGATGGGGACATTACTTTTCGCCGGACGCGCAAGATGATTGATCCGAATGCTGATTGTTGCACGGTCCGGTCCAGGAGACGAATACACAGTCATTAGACGTAAACTTCACCTCTTCCATTTGAGGACATTTGTATGCACAATCTCTTCCTAGTTTTGGTATTTGAGTGCTAGTGTCATACCAAAACTACGGAGACGTTTTAGACAATAGTCACAATATCTCGCACTATTTTCAGTCTTAAAAAGAAATACTATGCCCGAGTCGTTGTAAAAGCCAAGCCTATTTGACCATCTTGCCAAGTTACACATGCATCATCACTGATGCAAATGTTTGCGAGAGAGTATGAATACGTCATTTTTTCATGTCATATACAACTTTCATTTACAGCTTTTGTCACCGATATCTATCTGATATAGAAACTATTTGGACTAAAGGAAAGGCTTCAGTCTGCTTCCGGTCCTTGGTCTCAAAGATTGAAAAAGGGGACAATTTAGAATCAAATTTTTTTTTCAATATTTGTGATAGACTTAATTTATCCACTAGGGAGGTAGAAAAGTGCACACGGCACCGTCACAGCAAGAATAGGAATACAGCGATTTTCGGCTGAGCATTTGCATAATGTTCGGCTAAGCCATTGACAAAACGACCCTCAAAGTACCCTAGTGGCCGTTTGTAAAAGTTGAGACGACTCAGACCGACCCAAACCCATCTTCGCTAGCCAAGGCTCTCTTGCCCGGGGTCTCTTTTCCGGGCAGCTGGATGCTTCCCGGTAATTAGTGGGAAGTAACGGACCTGTGCGAGTGGACAATGACCCTAACCGAAAACGACCCCAAGTGATCCAAACAATCGTGGAAATGACCTAAAACGAGCCATGTAAATAAAGATTTAGACCTTCAGTAGCGGTCTAGCACGTGTTAAAAAACACGAAAGTGCATTTCTGCTGTATTTTTGTTTTGCAAGATATTCATTACCCATGCAATTTTTACCTTAAATTGATTTGTCGAATAGAAACTTTTTGGGGTCAACCCCCCCCCCCTCCATCCCTAAACTAAAAGGATTAAGATTTTATCCTTCATTGATTATTTGACGTCGCCCCTTGGACGAAACATCAATCAGAAAATCATCTAAACTTAAAATAAAATGATACATTACTAATACTACCGAATCTAAAAAAAGTAAACAGCATCAAACTACTAAGTCGGGTGCAGCCCCAACAAACGAGGCAGAACAGCAATGGGCCCCTTATCTTGGTATATGTTCGCTTGGCGCAAACAGTGTACAGCATTGCGGGATTTCCATGCCAAGTTTCAGAAGTTTCCGTCGATCGTACGGCCAATCGCGTCTTTGCGACTCGACTGTAATTTGAGTTGTTTAGGTCGTTTCCACAACTGTTTGGATCGTTTGGGATCCTTTTTGCTCGGTTTGGGTCGTCTCAATATTTATAAATGCCCGTACTCTAGTCAGACAGGAGTTTGCTGCAGTTTAGTAATAGTAGCCCAGCAATTCCCTTGAAGATTGTTTGTACCTCCCCCACACAAAAAAATCTTCAAGGGGAGTTGCGGGGCTATGAAATTGCAGCAAGGCAGGAGTGTATTTACCTCTTCGACGTGAACTGTAACTGTTGGGTTTTTTATATCTTAAAATTCGTCATCAGAAGTACAGTATGACATTACAATCTTACTTATGTTAACGTTTTATTCAACTGTACGTCCTTATGAAATCGCCACTCTTCCCCGACTGAGCGCAAAAAACACATTCGTGTTTGACCTTTGTTGTTTGTTGCCTTATTCGTGTGTTCCACGAGCAATGCTTTATAACTCCCTGTCCGTAAATAATTCACTCCATACATGATATGGATTTTGACTCCCGCTAATTTCAAGAGCAGTATTGACTCATAGGCGTAGGAACCGGGGGGGGGGG